>OOFB01036166.1:6354-16816 GCA_900323305.1 Trachyrincus murrayi
AGGAGGGGGAGGGGGAGAGGGGGGGGAGATGGGGGAGGGGAGGGGGGGGGGGTGGGGGGGGGAGGGGGGGGGGGAGGTGGGGGGGGAGGGGGGGGGGGAGGGGGGGGGGGGGATGGGGGGGGAGGGGGGGGGGGGGTGGGGGGGGGAGGGGGGGGGGGGGGGGGGGGGGGGGGGGGGGGGGGGGGGGGGGGGGGGGGGGGGGGGGGGGGGGGGGGAGGGGGGGGGGGGGGGGGGGGGGGGGGGGGGGGGAGATGGAGCTGTAGACACAAAGATACAGTATACAGGTCTAGATCTATAGATATATACATACCTAGACATACAGTATACAGGTCTAGATCTATAGATATATACATACCTAGACATACAGTATACAGGTCTAGATCTATAGATATATATATACCTAGATACAGTATACAGGTCTAGATCTATAGATATATACATACCTAGATACAGTATACAGATCTAAAGATATAGATATATACACACCTAGATCTATAGATATATACATACCTAGACATACAGTATACAGGTCTAGATCTATAGATATATAGGTCTGTGGTAACGTTTGACTGACTGAGGTAACTTCTGACTGGGGTAACTTGAACTAGAAGTTGAGAGAGCAGTATCTGAAGTGTCTGGTTCTGAGTCTCCACTAGCATGGAGAGGAAGTCCCCCGAGACAGCCTGACTGGAACGGCGGTTTCAGCAAGATAGACGGCGGAACGCAGTGCCGCAGGGGGGGTTAAAGGTCACGCAGCCTTGGATCTGAGGTCAGAGGAGGAAGTGTGTGAAATCTATCCGCGGTGCGACGCTTCCTGTGTACACACGTTGGCACGTCTGAGAGGAGTGATGGTCCACACTCCTCAGTCTTGGGTTCTCCGGTGATCAATGTGTTTATTGATTTAGAGCGGCGTTTCTTAAACTATGGGGTCGCAATCTAGTTTGAAGGTGGGTCACGGCCTGAGCACACCAGAATTGGTGATCCTTTCGTTGTGAGTGTGCGGTTGTTGGGTCCCGCAGACACTCACTACAATAGTCTTCTGGGTGTTGTGAGTGTGCGGTTGTTTGGTCCCGCAGACACTCACTACAATAGTCTCTGGGCCCCGAGATGAGACCCCTGATGTAGGTAGAGGGGCCCCTGGCCCCGGCGTGTTGTTATTAATTCATCACAGAAGGAGCCTTGTTGGAGTCGGACTCCATTGTTTGGTCGGCAGAAGATGTGAGATGTTTAGATGACTGTGGAGACAAACTGGATGGGCGCGACCAGATGGATTTCTCTGCTCCGGGTTGTTGTTTTTTCACCCATGATGCATTGCTGTCCCCCGAGGAATCCCACCCACGACCCGTGACCTAACCCTCGCGTTAACCTTAACTCCGACCCTAACCACGCCAAAACCTAAAACTCCCAACCTAATCTATCATTTATAACCTTATATATATATATATATATACTTTCCAATGAAGCCATTACTTTGTTTTGAGTGAGAAAAAGCTGTATTCTTTAAACACACACAGTAGTTCCAGGGTGAACGTCTCCATGCTGGTTTACCGGAAAACCGAGATGTCATCTTTTGTTCAAACTGCGCGCCTAATCTAATCAACCATTTGTACGATTATTTTGTAAGATTAATAAAAAAAGTTACTGTTTCTGATGCATCATGGGAGTACGCCATGCAGAGGTCTCTCATGGACAGCGGAGGGTGTGTGTGTGTGTGTGTGTGTGTGGGGCGGTGGTCAGAATATGAATCCCAGGAGGAGAAAGGGACAGCTGAGTGGATCTCTCTTCCTTTCTCGGAGCGGTGTCCCCACGCTCAGACAACTTCCTGTTTTCCCTTTTTCTGTTCAATCGAAAACGATCGTCCGCCTGCCAAGTTCCAGCGCCTGTCTGGCCGTCTCAGAGCGGTCCGAACAGAGAAGCGAAAGTGAGCGGGTTCCAGGAGAAATGACCGGAGATACTCTGCTCTCCTGGGGGTCATTAGAGGACAGGGTTTTATTTAACGTGGACGAGAAGATGGTTTCTAGTTGACGCTGAAATGTCGAAACTAGTTTTGATTCAGTAAATAAGGAACACTGTTCTCTGAAATCAACCCTCCTGTTGATACTCACATATTCAGAACATAGACACACACACACCCACACTCACACAACCATTGTTCCTGTGTTTGCATTGTGGGTCAGTATGGAAATACCCTTGTGTCTGAAACAGTGTGTGGGTTAGGGTTAGTCTTAGTCGTCTCTAGCCCCCCCCCCCCCTCCCCCTATACCTCAAACACTGTAGGGATACATGTAGAGATGACACCAAACCATTTCCAATATTTAAAAACATCTGTTTAATTATTCACAGTGTGTACAGTTTCCACGAGGGACTCCGTGGTCCCCGGAGACCTGTTGCAATCTCTATCTTCTGAGAGAGAGACAGAGAGAGAGAGCGAGAGAAACAGAAGGAGAACTAGAGATAGAGATGGACCGAAACAGAAAGACGGAGAGAGAACCAGTTGACTTCAGAGAGAGAGAGAGATTACAGATGTTATGGATTGATTGTTGATAGGCTTGGGTTTATGTTGGAGATCGATGGTTGTATCTGAAGGGTTCTGTGAGAGCAGTCAGGGCCCACGCTGAATTTTGCTCCAAAAGGAAAAAAAGCTTTTTGTCATAAAGCAACTGGAAGGTATTTCATCTCTCGCTGTTGCCAGGAGACGCCCGGAGCTCTATCCAGCTCCTTCAGAGAACAACTTTATTCTATTCATCTGCACCTTCCAGAGCAGGTCTTGGACGTGTTCCCCGTGGTTCCTGTGGTACACTTTTCCATTAATGTGTTTTTGTGTTGGGCTGAATAAAACCAGGCTTGATCTTTACCTTTGGCTCGGTCCAAACCTATAAAACAGTGTCTGGTTTCAGATTTACAGCATCAACATCGTACATGTCGCTCCAAACCATATTTCATGACTGAGAAAGCAGACATCTGACGTCTATCCCTGGCAGGTTCACCACGGCCTCCGTCACACTAGAAGAAGCTCAGTCCAGGTGTGTCAGTTTCCCTATTGAACTATTCCGAACTAGACTCTTTCGTATCTGTGTTGTTGTGGTGTGTTGCTGTGGTGTTTTGCCAAGTAAGCTTTCAGGAATTTGTTGTTGTGGCAAAAATACGAAAAAGCTAATGTTCAGGATGTGAAAGAAATATTAAGATAAAAATGATTTAAAAAAATAATATATATATATATATATACAATATGAATATAAAATTTAAAAACGTGTAAAATACAAAATACAAAATAACATTTCTCAGATTCATTGTCTATCAACAGGGAAAATCATCAAAACAACAATATCCAATAACACAGCAGACGTAGAAGAAGTGTGCGGTCTGTCCTTAGCTCTCATGGTTTCTACTTCCATACCTGGAGATTCTCCTCCTGGCCGCCGCTCCTGGAACACAGGGTTAACGGAGAGGAGGAAACCCACCCCAGGAAGGGCTTAGCGACTGACGTCTGGCAGCCAGGAACCTCTGGTTAACCCTCGCAAGAATGTCAGTGTTGACGCTGATGATGGACCTCACTGTGGAGGTGGGATATGGGGGTGGGACAAGACAATGTGTGTGTCGCTGGAGTTTGTCAAACACTCCGAGTCTTGAGCCGGGGACGGGTAAGCTCTTCTTCAGCTGCTCCAGATCATCTCCACGAGATGACCTCTACGCATGTAGCGTGGCTGTTAGCGCGTAGCTGTCAGTGCGTAGCTGGTAGTGCGTTACACACATCTGCCTACTGTCCAACTCAAAAGTAGGTCTTAATGAAGGAAACACTTGGAGAGTTAGGGTTTGTGGCCTTGTCAGGTTAACCCTAGACCTATCCCTAACCCTGACGTTAGGGATAGGTCTGTGTTCACTTCTGTATTGAGTATTTCATATGAAATTGATGGTTTATTTATTATTGATGCAAAAAGCTGACTACTAGCTCATAAAATTGAGGAGAATTGTTGAAATAGCAGTTCATGGTCGTGTTTTTGTTGGACAAACTGTGGATTTGTGTTTAGTTTTTAGGAGGCAGAAGTCAGAACAGAAGTTCTGGTATCATCTCTGTTTACATTGTCAGATCAGGTTTATAGAAGCTCTTTATCTGCTTCGTTAGCATCACAGGCCGGATTAGATGACACCCCCTAACCCTAAACCCAAGCCAGTTTTGACCAATAAGAATTCTTGTGAACGTCTTACATTTTTGTATATCTTCTCCACACATCTTTTAACCGAAGTAACATCTGCCTGTAATATAAAAATGTCCCCAAATAATGATCTTTCAGACCTTTTCAATAAAAAGCTTCAGTAAGTCAGTAATCTCAGTAATCTCCTGCAACCCCATATCTATCAGGCTTTTGCAACCTCCTAAAACCCAGTGGAAAAGTATGAAACCTTATGAAGCAACATAGAGAGGGCTCCCTCTCTCCAGGGACAGGATGATATCTTTATACCAGACCATAATACTCCCTAACACTATCCTGGGTGGTGTGGCATGATCGGCTGGTCCCTCTACCCTCCACTAATCACCCAGGGAGGGTCTTCGTGGAGGGGATGGATGGTTTGGCTGTGCATCATGTTATCATGTAAACTACTACCCACTGGTCTGTGATTACTGACAACACTCACAGAGCCCCGGTGGCAGCCTAATAACCCCTGCCAACCGCTGACTCAATCCCTGGCTGCATGCCCTGTGTTTGGGGCAGGCCATGTCCAGCTCCATGCCCCAACTCTCTCTGGTTCCCCAGACTTGGTGCCCCAGCACTGGGCACCGGACCTCCAGACCTCCCCTGCTTGTCCATCCCTGCTGCCTAGCTCTGAAGCCCAGTTCTGGTCCACCACCTCTGGTCCACCCCAGCGCTGCTGCTGCCCGGCATGTGGCACTGTGTGGCAGGTTGACCCACAGCGGATAACCTCGGTCATCCATCCATCTGTGGTTCTGGTCATTATGTGTTATTCTTGTACTTCAGATTTTATTTCACTTATTTTTCTTCTTAATTAGGTCTTCCATCTTGTCTTTCATCCCTCTCTTCGTTTATAGACGTCCCCCAGCGCTCTTTCTGTCTATTTTAAATCACAACGCGACACAAAGCTTGCAATTTGTAAAAGCAAAAAAAACTCCCCCACAAAGGAAACATTTCTCCAGACCAGTGCTGGTGGTGGCGTCCTCAAACAACCTTGAAGGGGAAATGGTCAAGTTCTCTTTTTCTTGGTTTCCGTTTCTGTTTCTTCCCTCTCACAGAAGGCGCTCATCTCTCTAGACCGCTGCTCTGGTCTGGTTTTCCTATTTGGCCGAGCGTTCGTAGACGTGGCCCCGGAGAATTCCTTCCATCTCCGACTCGGGTTCCTTCCAGCGTTGGTGACATTAGCGAAAACACAGGCAGATTCCTTCGTTCCTTCTCCTGTAGTTATTTCTGCCTGACGGGATACACACACAATGTCCTGCGATGCAGGACTACGCTGGAAGGACTTGAAGTTCCATGTTTGCCAGAATCCTCAGTGAAACCATCAAGAGTGACAATGCTTTTCCCACACAAGTATCATCTATCTACTTACTGGCAAACCGATGCTTACTTTTTGCGGTGTAGACTTCCGTTGTCCGAAAATACGTTAACATGAGTCAAAAGTCGTTCTGTTGCTTGTGTCAGCAAAATCAATCGTTAATTTGTCACATCTGTGACAAATTAACACATCTGTGTTGAGAACTCCAGAGGCTCAGAGATTTAGCTGCTGCTAGTTAGTACATTACCTACTAAATGCTTTGTTAGCTATTACTAGCTGCTATGTTAGCTGCTACCTAGTTGCCACTAGCTGCTATGTGCTACCATTAGCTGCTACGTCAGCTGATACTAACTTCTATGTTAGCTGTTAGATGCTATGTTACTAGCTGCTACATTACCTGTTATATGCTATGTTAGCTGCTACTAGCTGCAACATTAGCTGCTACTAGCTACTAAGTTAGTTGTTGCTAGCTGCAAGGTTAGCTGCTACATTAGCGGCTATGTTAGCTGCAAGGTTAGCTGCTACTAACAAGCCCTGCCAGGAGTTTGTTGGCTTCCTCTGTCATCCTCAGGGATGTCAGCAATAAGAGAAACAGATTCATGCTAACGTTGTTCTCTAAGCAACAGTCTAATAGATAGAGACACAGGACAACATTCCACCAAGACGTCCTTCATGACTGCAGCTGAACCAAACACAGAGAGAGAGAGAAAGAGAGAGAGAGAGAGAGAGAGACGGATAAGAAAAGACGGATAGGGAGTGAGAGAGAGAGAGAGAGAGAGAGAGAGAGAGAGATGGATAGGGAGTGAGAGAGAGAGAGCGAGAGAGAAAGGGTTCCTCTCCACACTCTCCTTGTTCACCCCAATGTTCTCATACATCTGTAAAGAGCCAATCACAAGCCACTTGATCTAGAGTGATCTAGAGCCAGCCAATCATAGGAGAGAATTCCCTTTATTGAGATGTTCTACTCAAGACCAATCAGAGAGCAAGTAGAGGTCATCTGTTTAGTTTCTGATAGGTTCATTTTGTAGGACCCAGATGCCCCTTTACGTCCTGTAAAGTGGCAGGATAGTTTAGGTTGGTTAGGCTGTGTGTGTTTGACTCCCAGCCGAAAGGTACTGAGTTCGATCCCCAATGTCCCCACTCTATTAGGGATCCTAGAGCAAGATGCCCCCTAACCCCTACCTGCTCCTTAATGACCCGTCTCTGTACTGTCTAACCCCTACCTGCTCCTTAATGACCTGTCTCTGTACTGTCTAACCCCTACCTGCTCCTTAATGACCCGTCTCTGTACTGTCTAACCCCTACCTGCTCCTTAATGACCCTTCTGTACTGTCTAACCCCTACCTGCTCCTTAATAAAGCTTCTGATAAATGACAACATTTTTGTGAAAATAGCAGTAATCCAAGGTGTCCTCTCAAAGGTTTACTTTAAACCTAACAGAGGGAGGTCGGCCATGTTGAATCCTTTCCTCTTTGTAAAGAAGAGAAGAACAACATTGCGCACACACACACACACACACACACACACACACAGTGTGCCAGTGGTCAATGCGGCGCCGCTGATTTTTTGTTTTTCAAATGTTCTCTCACAAAAAGTCGTTGAGAATCGCTCCCAGAAACAACCCTGTCGTGATGTCCCTTCTCACCACACTGTGACCTTTCACTGGTGGGAAATATGAGGGCTCTGGCACAGTGATGGGGGGAGGTAGGGGGTGGGGTCGGGAGAGAGATGTCTGTCTGGGTGGCCTCTGCCCTGGGTGCTGCTGGGACAGTAGCTGGCTGTGTGTCCCGCCTGGTCTGTTCTTGGTCACTCTCACACGGACCAGACCTCCGCTGGGAGCTGCGGGTCCCGTGGAGTCCCACGCTCTGTCCTCTGTCTGAGTACTAGTACTACACTAGTACAGTCATAGTACTAGTACTACTGTTAGTACTGTCATACTACCCTAACTGTTAGTACTACCCCACTTTTATTACTACGATTACGACCACTACTGTAGTGCTATCGTGCTCTTACAACAAACTCAAAATTGGCGTGTTGACATCGGCTGTCAAACTGCGGCCGTGTACGCCGATATCCACAGAGTACAGTCACTGTGATGTGTGGGCTGTGATTGGTTGGTTTAAAAAGTTGGTCACCATTTTGTTGTAAGTATATCTGGGCTTTTAGTACTACCATACCATTAACACCATCATACTACCTGAAATGTATTACTACCACTACTGCAGTACTACCATGCTCTTGTATTAGTCCTGCTCTTAGTACTACTCTTAATAGTACTACTATTCTACTACAGACTAATACTAGAATTCTGTGTCTTGAAGAGTGAGACGTTATATCTGCGTGTGTTTTTGTATTCTTTGACCGCGTCTGTAATCTCAGTTAAATTATTCAAAGCAAACAGTGGTGAGATAAACAGTCCCTGATTGGCTCATGTATAATTCTCTCGTATCAATAATGGAGAACTGCAGTGTTTTGGTTCATAGAAAATGAAACGAAGAGTACAGAAATCTTAGAGAAAAACCTGAAAACTTGAAGCGTTGGCACACATCCTATACGTCCTTCAGAAATACACACTGCTGCTTTGAGTCACATTTCCACCACCTGATGCTTTCTGATCAATAATCAATAGTAACTTTCCTGTGGTAGGGCCTTGTGGTACGAGGTGGAGGAGGAAACGTGTATTGGTGACATAGAGGTGGTATTGATTAGAAGTGTTAGCAAGGAATATATTGTAATGGTCATGATAACAAAATCGATAAATACATCCATGAAAATGCGAACAAGGGGAACTACTTAAAATAAATTAACTGAGAACTGAGAACTCCCATCTGTAATCATTGTATGTATACAGCCTTGTGGTTCACCAATGCGGTTTTTATTTGCTGTTTAGTTTGATCCTCCCCCACAATCCACCCCCCCTCCCAACGTATGTTGATCATTTACCGTATTGATCCGTCTAATGTGTGTCTACACCCAGCTAATTGATTCACCGCGACGATGGCTTCGGCAACCAGGATCACAAAAACAACAAGATGACGACTGGCGTTGTCGTGGTATTCTGTGTAGCCATGGTAACTCGGGTGTTACTAATACAAAACTGAATGTGTTGTTAGCTGCGGGAGAGAGACGGAGAGAGATAGAAACAGAAAGAGGGGAAAAGACTGAGGGAGAGACACAATGAGATACAGAGGGAGCGAGAGACAGCTGAGACATAGTGTATGTGAAGGCAGAGGATGTCGTGTGTGTGGACCCAGCATCATTACAGCAGGGCCAGATGGCTGGTGTCTTAGCGTTGGATGGCCCTTGTCCTGTTAACCAGTGCGGTGAGGTCGTGGTTCTACACTGAAGTCAAACCGCTCTTTGATTGGTTGAATTGGTGCCATGTGACATCTGGTACCAAGCTCAGCCAATAGGAAGTCGATTTGGAGTTTTGCCAGAGATGGCGCAATCTCGCTGTGATTTTAGTGTTTTTCAGAAACGGTGGAAAATGTTCCACATCCTTCAGCGTTTTTTTGTCATTGAACTTTTTACTATTTTCAAGCGAGAAATCGTATTTTCTTCTGGGGATCACGGGATCTTTGGTTTTGTTTCTGTGATGGCACCCAGTACCACTGGACTGCCAAGATTTCAAGATTCAAGTTTTTTGTGACATCACAAATTTACACCAAGGATAAAGAAGCGAGTGAATTTCCATTGAATGTTAATCCCCCTTTAAATTAGACTAAATGAGACGCATGGAGTTCTTGTTTCAACACTGACCCTTGCGTCCTCGCGTGTCAGCAGAGTTGACCTTATTAATGAGGGGCCTCGTTACTGTGACCATCATGCTAGCAGCCGGGGTGGCAGATCTGTGTTTGTTTTAGCTGCTACTCTCTGGGTGAAAGTGCTCGTCTTGGCAGTTTACACAGAGGAGTGGAAACAATGAAATATCTCATTAGAAACATGGTGGTCTCCAGAGCCATCAACATACATCTGGGCTTTATTGTAAGGGTTAAAGTAGACACTTGTATACAAAGCAACTTTCAGATACATGTCATTAAGGAGTAGGTAGGGGTTAGGGGGCGTCTTGCTCAGGGACGGCTACAGGTAGACTGTGGACACTTGGGATCAAACCCACAACCTAAAGACTGTCCTGATAGTTATCGATAGCAGCTGGAGTGACAGTTTAGACCGCACACACACACACCACTTCTCACACCCCAGCAGATGAGGTTTATGAGCACTTTGACAGAAATCACAAACGTGTGCGTAATTATTTCACATCAGAGAGGTGTCAGGTGCCATCTGACCTGCATGTGTGTGTGTGTGTGTGTGTGTGTGTGTGTGTGTGTGCATGGCACGTGTGTAATAATGATGATACACCTTGGGGGCTGATGTCACTTCCTGTGGCTGGTGTTTTGTGAGGTAGAGGAGGAGTTATGAGGAGGAGACACCTGAAACACCTGCAGGCTGAAAGAGTCCATTCATGTCTTGTGTGTGTCTGTGTGCGTGTGCGCGCCCGGGTATGTGTGTGTGTGTGTGTGTGTCTGTGTGTGTATGTGTTTGTGTGTCACTATGTGTGTGTGTGTGTGTGTCACTGTGTGTGTATGTGTGTGTGCGCGCCCGGGTGTGTGTGTGCGCCCGTGTGTGTGTTTGTGAGTGTGTGTGTGAGTGTGTCACGTGTGTGTGTGTGTGTGTGTGTGTGTGTGTGTGTGGGGGTGTGTGTGTGTGTCGAAAGGGAGCAGAGCTTGAATATTAGTGCTTGTGTGATGACCACACTGCATGTGTGTGTGTGTTCTCATCAGTTATTATCATAAAATAACACATCTTGGAACAATACACATTAAGATCAAAGTACAACCCCAATACATTCATCATTCCATTCTTAGAATGGAAATAAAACAGAATCAAAGTGGTATTCACGCGTACACACTAGCTTTAGCCTTGTGTCTGTGATTGTGTGCGTATGTGTACA
>OOFB01036173.1:0-16651 GCA_900323305.1 Trachyrincus murrayi
TGAGTTAGAACTTATTTTAATATTAGCATTTATTATAATTAGACCATAATAACAGCATATGTTTCGAACAAAACAATTTAGGAAGTCTATATAACTAAAATTAATTCTGCATCGTTTTTTTCCCCCCCGATTTTTTTGGGTGTGCCAGCTGCCTGATTGGGTGGCACCGGCACACCCTGGCACACCCTGGCACACCCGTGGCTACGCCCCTGATGCAAAGTGACAAGAAGACAGCACTGTAAACATATTATCTGTCCCATAGGTGTAAGGGCATCGCATACAATGGCTCAAACCGATGCTGGGAGAATGGAACAATATAAGACCATCATTAACCGAGTAGGGCGCAAGCACAGCGTGGAGCCCGCTCTCATCGCCGCCATCATCTCGCGAGAGTCCCGCGCCGGGAACACCATCAAGGACACCGGCGGTTGGGGGGACAATCATAATGCCTTTGGACTGATGCAGGTAATACATTTGCTGGATTAGGCTGATATATTGCATATTATCACTGGCAAGGGTCTGATGTGGTGTGATATAACCATTTCACTGATCGTGCCACAAGTAGTTCTAGTCTTAAACAGCTCCAAAGGCCAACATTTACGTCTAGGAAAAATCTAAAATTCTAAAAATATAAACGTAAAGCCTTTAGGCTCAAGATGGACAGGACGGCCCACACCCCTCCCAGACATGCAAAGACTCTACTACCGTCAGGCAGGCGATACCGCAGTATCAAGTGCCGCACGAATAGACTCAGGGACAGCTTCCACAGCCAGGCCATCAGGCTGCTGAACAAGCGCTGAACCATACCAGACTGTACTGTACCGTATATGTCATAACGTTGTATATTTTAGTACATCGATTTATATATATATACTGCTTTTTTTTAACATTTTTGTGTTCTGGTGCACCATATATCTTATAACGTTGTATATTTTAGTACATCGATTTATATATATATATATACTGCTCTTTTTCATAGTTTTACATAGTATATAACAATGTATATTTTATTACACTGATTTATATATATATTGCTCCTTATTTCTTAGTATTTCTATTTTAACTGCTGTCTGCTGTCAAGAGCTTGTACGTAAGATTTTCACTCACTGCTTTATATTCGTGTAAAACTGTGAAGTGACATTAAACTACTTGAAACTTGAAACAATGGCAAATATGTTTTTATTTTGTTAGCAATAAATAAATAATAAATGATACAATGTGACTTGATAATGTTTCTATGATTGTCATATGCAACATGGCCTCCTCCTACAGGTTGATGTGAATCCACACGGTGGTGGACACACAGCCCAAGGAGCATGGGACAGTGAGGAGCACCTGAACCAAGCCACTGGGATCTTGGTTGGTTTCATTAAACGGATCCAGAGCAAGTTCCCCAGCTGGGGCACAGAACAGAAGCTTAAGGGTTTGTATTAGTCATGTATTATTATAATATTTATATTATATAACTTTATATTATATATAATAATATTAAGTTACCATTCTGACCACAGACACCCTGCACTCTTTTACTTTTTGAGAAGTCCTGTTGTAGCTGCTGTAAGAGTCGAGAGTTGCAAGGAGAGAGGGCAGAGAATAGCGGAAGAGAGAAAGATTTTAAAACTAAACAACCAAAAAAACACCCTCTGCTCCTTCCCTCCCTCCACCACTGAAGTGTTGCATTTCACACTCCTGTGATTGACAGGCAAGATGGATTCCCCGAACCAATCACGGAAGAGATGCTCTGATTGTCAGAAATGAGCCGGGAGTGGTCTAAAATCTAAATTGGCTCATACAGAGGCAGGCGCAGTCAACTAGAAACAGATTTTCTCACAGAGCATTTCACTCACTAATAGCTGACCATTGTGCCATTTCTAACAAATTACACTAAAATAATAATAGCTCTTAAATTTTACCTACAGCTCCTTTAATCTACCTTCTGCTTTTATACACTGTGTCACTTCTGGTTGACTCTGCAGGAGGGATCGCGGCCTACAACATGGGAGACGGTAGAGTCGACTCCTATGAGGAAGTGGACAAACACACCACAGGAAAAGACTACTCCAATGATGTCGCTGCCAGAGCCCAGTGGTACAAACAACACGGATATTAAAGAAATCCCTCTTGAGCAGCCCAAACGTTCTGTATTAAATAACACACAGTATTATTATTATTATTATTATCATCCTGTGTGTTAAAGGGCACATGACACAATCCTTTTGATTCATGTCTTTCTAAATCATATTATTCATTTATTATTCTTTACGTATGAGTTTACATGTAATTAGTTTACATGTAGGCCTAATAGTTGACATATAATTGTAGTCACAAATCTTCTTTGCCTATAACCTATTTTAATTCACTCATTATCTTCACAAAGTGGATCCAGCAATTATTTTCTTGCCATACTTTGTATGCATTGCCCTGCATAAAAATGTTTGGCAAGATGGCTTTTCTAAAATATGAAAATAAATAAACAACATATAACTTATGATATATACATATGACCTCACTTCAACCGCCATTTTGAAAATTTATTTCACATTGTTTTAAATAAAAATGGGAGGGCAAAAATACTTTTCATATGTGCATCCTTTTTACACGGCAAGAACCAAAAACGTGGTGGTGATTGCTAAATATATAGACAGTCCTTTCAGACAGTTCTTTTCTGGGGGGGGTGGGGGGCTTTAACTCTTACTATAAGTTATGTGTATGGTAATGTTTAGCAGCAACACACAGTGTTTACTGGGAGAAAGGTCTATCTCATTGGTGTATAATAGGAAGTGCAGATAGACTGATCAGCAGCCCACACCTGCTACGGCCGTAGAGGTCATCACCTTGATGAAATATTGCAACAATATTACAACAACAGCATTTTGATGTGTCGCTCTGAAAATTTGGATTGAAATGGATTTCCATGTTTTAGATATCTCTTTTCTGTATTTTATAATTTTTGAATAACAACGGAATTAGGCGGTACCGCCGGCTAGACCAGCATTGGACAGGTGGGGTATAATGTCCCTCCCTCCCCTCTATTGATCTACCTTGTGGTGCATGTTAATGAGGTGCATTTAATGGCTTGTGTTCAACTTTGTAGGAGGGGTCATTTCATTGACCCTTCTACTCCAATGATGTTAGTGCCAGAGCAAATTGAACATGTAAGCCTTGTCATAGACTATGTTGTGTTAATGATTAAACTATATGTATCTTTCATGTCTGCTATAGGCTAGAGGCATGCTTTGCTAAATGTGAAGAAAATAATATCTATGGACGTCTGGACTTACGTGTGATGGTAATATAATGGTATGATCTTATGTCATCATAGTTATTATTCAAATCAAAACATTTGTTAATGTTATGACGTGCTTTGGCGCCATCGTATGGATCTTCCAGGTACTACAGCTACCCCGAGATGGAGTTTGGATGAGGCACACAGGAAATAAAGCCCCCCCTACCACAAGATATCACAGACATTCAATATTATGAGACTGCCATTGTCAGTTTCTTGTAATCAAGTGCTTTACTTTAAATCCAGGCTCAGGCTGATTCAGGGGAGAACTCTGAACTGTGATTCACGTGCCCCCCACATACACATCGCTCCTATGTCACTACCTGCATGAATATGTAAATGATCCCTTCCCTTTTATACGCCTTGATTCAGTGATGTACACTCAGAATCAACATTTCATATAAAAGCATAGGACTAATGATGGTCACCAAGGACGTGGTCTTGTTTATGGGTAGTTTATTACTGTACATAAACTTTGTGTCATACATACATATATTACACGTCTCTCATGAACACACACACGGTCTCGGTCAGAACACTATAGATTATATAAAACTGACTTAATGGACAGGGTTCAATCACTAACTCGGATGTACTGATAAGATTTATACACACACACACACACACACACACACACACACACACACACACACACACACACACACACACACACACACACACACAGCTTTACATCTTGATTCATGGAGAACATCAGACCCACAGAACTAAACGCAGAACTAAATGTGAAACATAAACCACTGCAATGTAAAAAAAAAAAAAAAAAAAAAGCTTGGTTCACATTGGAATACGTTTTATCGTCATATTTTGTTGTTAATGGCATCAAAAGAACTTGTTTCTTACCGGGCATATTTCAATGTAAAAATTAACCTGCGTTATTAAGTACATAACTCAGGTAATGTATTACTACATATACAAAAACCTAATTTCTTGACCTTTAATGTGTTATATATATATATATATATATATAAACACATACCTATATGAAATAAAACGCCCTGAGTGCAACCCATACAATCGCTACAGCTGAGTGACCAGAGGCCCATTATGGAGGTCAGAACCAGAGAGCTGAAGGGCAGATTATGACCACAGTATTACTTGTGCAGATGGCAGCAAAGCCTGTGGATGGCATCTATGACGTTAACTTGAATTCTTGATTGTGCTGCAGTGTTCACGTGGGTATACATTTGAACTGTAACTGAAAATGAATACTTTCTTAAATGGATACATCCAACGACAGTCAGTCTCTCTCTCTCTCTCTCACACACACACACACACACACACACACACACACACACACACACACACACACACACACACACACACACACACACACACACACACACACACACACACACACACACACACAGGCAGGGGAGAATGCCTGAGAAAAGGGAGAGAATGATTGTGCGGTTTGTGTTGCTATGACTCTTAAGAAACCCACCGTGACACAGTGCTTCGTACCGCAGACGGCTGAGGCCAAGTAAGCGAATACAAATGCAGACTCTTTCATGTGCACATTGAGAAAGTGTAACAAAATAAAATTCACGAGATTGTTGAGGACAACATGTCGTAGACAGAACCCTACTAGGCAGAACCAAGAGAAACTCTATAGGTTTTATTTTCTTCTCACATTTCTCCTGCGCGCGCACACACACACGCACACACCCGCACAAACGCGCACACACCCGCGCACACACACACGCGCCCTGCCCTCAGGTAAACGTCACTAAAAGGTACTAAGAAAGGTACAGAAAAACAAAACCAATGTTCTTGCCCTGCATCACGAAAGGATCCGTCTACCTCCTCTTGTGCAACCGCCGCTTCTTAGCAACGGTTGTTAGGCAGCAAGTGATGACCGCATATCACTCAGAGAGACAAGGACAGCATTGAAAAGAAACCAAAACATTCCATTGTCTCGGTGGAATACCATCGGTCTTCCCCCCCCTCTTTAGGAGGAGTACAGTCGATACGTTGTGATTGTCTCTAGGGTTAGGCTGACACGCAAGTCCCCAACGCACAGGGTAAGGGCTGGCGGGCTAGGGCTTCTACGGGTGGATGAGAGGAAGTAGGAGGTTATTGGGGTGAAGGTGGGGCTGTTGACCGTAAGCTATGCAGCCAGTTAGTGGAGTTGGCTACCACAAAGTACTTTGAAAAAGGGAGGCTTTTGTCGCATGTTCCGACTTCGTTCCTTTTAGCTTGCGTCCAGCGGTGTACTGGAGGATCTGGAGATGGGATCGGGGGGGGGAAGCCCGTGAAATTCTTCTCTCTGTTGTTATTTTTTGTTGTTGTTGTTTTTCTGTTATTTGAAGTCGGGTAGTTGGCATAAAGACAAAAAGCTGAGATTCTGGATCCTCCATCATCACATTCAGACTGTGTCTTGCGGGAGGGAGGAAGGGGGGGAGGAATGACAATTCCAGTTCCTGCGTTCCGGAGTCCAACCGTGCTGGTCCAACCTGCTGGTCCATCCGTGCTGGTCCAACCTGCTGGTCCATCCGTGCTGCCCTGCTCCCAACATGAACCCAACATGGCTCCCCCAGAAAAAACTATTCAAAAGATAGACTTTCCAGATTTGTAAACAACTTAAGAAGGTGTGTGTGTGTGAGGGGGGGCTACAAAGAGCAGTAAGGGAGGGTAGCTGATACCCTGTAAACATAAAATGTGGGTGGCCTTTAGCGAAGGTTTATCATCAGGAAGCACAGGAGCCACTGTGGTTCTGTGAAGGCGCTGGGCTGCATGGGATGAGGGGAGGGGGGGTGTCCACTCAACCACACCTAGTCTGGTCTGAAGATCGGTATCTTGGGTAAGAACTCTATTAGGATGACCTGGAGATGCAAAGAGAAATGGTTGTCAGAGGTATGTGTGCATACTTGTCTGTTTGCTTGTGGTCCCAGAATACGTGTGTTGTAAAAGCATGAATGAGCTCAACAATATAGAGAGATACTACAGAACATCCACCTGGGTCTGTTGGCACGTCGCAAACAAACCATTGAACAAACACGCACATGAAGTGCCGACGCAAGCCGGAGAGTAAAGCACACTTTGTCTTCACGAGGACCAAACTCGAAAGAAATACTTACATACTCCATCATGTTGTTGCTTTCACACTTTCTTTTACTCAGCCTCCAATGCAAACATAGCTGAGAGAGAGAGATGGGAAGATTAGAGAGATTCTCCAGTTTTCTGTAGATGCCTCAAGATTAGGACTTATTTTGTCTTTAATTTCAATGCCCATTCAAGGTCAATATGTGCTGCCAATATATTTGATGTCCTTCATTACTAAAAGTAATCGGGCCGCTTATATGCTGTGGCATCATTCCGGAGAATATTACCTGTAGTTTTACAGTTTTATAGGTTAACTTACTTTATGGTAAAGTCTGCTGTTTTCCCACTCAAGTAGCTTCTCTATGGATCTCCGTGTCTAAGGTAGGAGACACAATCACAGATTTAAAAAAAAGAATAGATGACATGATTGCATATTTTTACTGGATTTTTTTATTTTCTTTATTAGGTTTAGTTAAATCTTACTCATGCAATGAGATTATAGTAAGTTAAACCACCATATCTTTGTTGTATAGTCACCGGACACTTTGTCAAAATGCGTATGCCAGATACCAGACTAACATAAACATTGTAAGGCCAATAAGTCAAAACAGAGTTCAGATGACAAGAGCCATAGAAAAAATGGACGCATCTCAGATGTCTTCAATTGGGAAAATTGATTATATGTGAACACATACACTGGAATGACACCAAACTACTGGTCTGAGTTTACAGAGCTCAGTAAACACAATGGGTTGTAGTCAAACATGTATCAAACATGTTAACGTATTTAGGACTCACAGCATTGGAGAATCCCTAGTTAGGCACAATGAGGACACACATATTAAAAGTGTGTGTGTGTGTGTGTGCGTGTGTGCGTGTGTGTGTGTGTGTGTGTGTCTGACCCTCTTGCTGAGGCAGATGACGGGCCACAGGCTGAAGCCCAGCGTGCAGCAGCAGCAGAGGCAGCCACACAGCAGCCAGCGGACGTTCACAGGGAGGGTCTTCCTAAGGCAGCCGTTCACACGGTTGATGCTGGCCTTGAACTCCTCGGGTGCCACCTGACAACCACAGGCCACAATGCGAACAAGATGTAAACACACACAAACACACTACAATTCTACCGTTGTATGTGTCGAGAGGATATTCACTTTGTGTTGTATATATTTGCCATTAGTAATCAAACTACTACAGAGATATTTGTTATATATAAATCTGCTTTATGCAAGACAGCAGTTAACTCAATCATTTAGCTGTTTAAGAAAACAACCAATAGAAATGTCTTTGGCCAATATGTTTCTTTAACAATATTACAACATCATAACATTATTATGTTATGTCTCCAGCATCATTATCTTTTATACTATATTGTTTATATACATTTACAATGCCGCTTTATGTGTGGTATGCTCTTTAAAACATGTTTGACTGTCAGATTAAACCCTGCAACAAGATAACAACAACAATCCAATTATTTTGCGGCATAGTAGACAGCAGGTGGGTTTTGTCAAGGATCCAAACGTATGTATGTGAATTTTGTTATTAGCATATTTCGATGAAACCCTCACCTTTCCAGTAAGCGCCGATGGGAATTCTGACTCAAATTTGTTGCTGAGTCCAAATCTGTCAGGGTGAGAGGATGAAGTTAAAACCACAACAACCCACCGGACGACGTGGTGGGCTTTAAATCATATGACACAGATGAACACACAGAGTTTGCTGGAGGAAACATGACAATAGGCTGGTGTCAATAGCAAGACACTACACTAGTGGGGAACACAAGAAGAACATTTGCCGTCATTGGTTGTCTTCAGAATAGCATCTCAAAATATTGGACAATATAATGTGGGCCAAGTTAACACGTTAGCTATTTGGCTAGCATAGAAGGCTATAGTTGGCTAATGCTAGCCACATTCAAGGTAATGGGTTAGTCCTCTAAGGCTAGGGGAGCTAATGCTAACTGGTATGCTTGTGACAGTTAGCCAGAAGCTAACATAGTTTCTGTGTAGAAGTGAAACTAAAGTATAAAGTAAGTGAGTGCAGACACATCGTTGGGACCGTTGCCCTGGCGGGTACTTACACAGTGACGTGGCCGGATCCTCGCACCACCACCGGGTCCGGAGCGTACTTGAGGAGCTGCTCTTCTGCGGCCCTGTCCTCGTCCTCCTCTTCTTCCTCTTCCTCATAGATCTCATCAAAGTCCTCCATCATCGCAAGACCCGGCCTCGCGCTTCCCGGTACCAACGCCGGGAGAGACACGATGCCGACGAACAGAAAAAACCGTATCGAGAAACAATTACAAAAGACCAAAATATACGAGTCCCGGGGACGTCGGCTCACATCGTTCCGTCGGCTCCAAAACAAAACATCAACATCCGCCGCAGTACCCGCGCGACACCGGAAGGGGGAGAGTACCCGCGCGACACCGGAAGGGGGAGAGACGCGCTTGCGTCACAGATTTAAATGAGGAACATGGTCGAAAAGGACGACTTGTTGTTTTCTTCCGCTTTCTGCGAGTAGATGAGTCGTTTGTGTCCATCGATTGCAGTTGTATCTATCATGAATATGAAAGCTAAGCCACAGAGACATGTCGTGTAAATGTCCGTTGGCTTAGGACAACTTCCTGAAAGGTAAACTTTTGTAATACATCTGTGGGAGCTTATTATATTTAGTTTTATGCTACGCAACAATCAGTCTAAATATGCTTTTACAGACTCTCAAAGATGCAACGCCAGAAGTCACAAGTGGGATACTTGTGGTGGTCTTTTTATCGTGCCTCTTATTTACCCTCAAACAATATTTCATTGTAACTGAGGTCGTCTTTAGTGTGGGTGCCAATGTTTTTATGAATGGAGAGGCGCACAGGGTCTTCACGTACCCTTTCTATCACGGGACGTCTGTCCAGCTTCTTCTCAACATCGGAGTACTGATGCTGCTCTGTGGCAGTTTCGAAAAAAGCGTGGGAACTGTTCGATTCCTGTTTTTGTTCCTAATGCTATCGACATGCACGGGGCTGTGCTATGCCCTGTTGGATCTCTTCCTACACGACACGACGCAAAACCCCGCGGAGGGCTTAGTGCCAATAGCCCTGGCCCTCGTTGCTGTGACCACAATGCACACTCGTATGGCCAAAGGCTTCTTCTGTGGTGTCAGCATACCTACAGTGAGTCTCCCCTGGGTTTTTCTCATAGTCACATTCATATGTATTCCCCACACTGTGCTTCCCTGCAATATCATTGCCATTCTGATCGGATGGGTGTACGGTAAAGGATGGCTCTCCATACTGGACATGTCTGAGGCCAGAGCATCCGTCTTGGAGAAGGTGACGCCTTTCAGGTTTCTAAGGAACATTCCTGGTGTCCGTCATGTCCCCGCGTCCCCTGAGGAGCGGAGGAAGACGCTCCTTCCTGAAATCAACCCAACACCAGGGTCGTACCCAGTCCAAGCGTATGCTCCTCTGTTCAGTGCCAATGCCATGGGGACCACCAGTCCCCATATGTACGAAGGATGGCCCAATGTGATCAGTGCAGCTGGGACACCTTCGACCCGTCAAGGACACGGGTCTGAAATTACCGGGGGACACACTACAGCTCACAGCTGCAACCATAGTCACAGTACATGCCATAGCCATTAGCATCTGTAGGCGCTAGCACATTTAGACATGCTGCACCTAAGAAAAGCCATGTATCCTGGTTATTTTGTGAACAAATTCTGTTGACATGCACAACAAGTCCATGTCGGTACTACGCATATTCTCTCTAAATAGTATGATCAAATTTGACTGGCTTCAGTGACATTACAGACCATATTCAAGCTTATTTGATATTGTAAATGTTTGTTCTTTTTTTACTTTTATTTGTTTTAACCTGGACTACAGATACAATGGGGACATCCAAGACATACTGTGATGTTACCCATCCTGCTCTACAGTCGTTCTCAAAAATGTATTAAAGACAAAAAAATATTTTACAAAATGTTTTCATTTATTCACTGACAAAGACATCCATCCAAGCTGTATTTCAGGTTACTTGCGACACACCCTCTAATTTGAAATTTCAATACCAATGCTTGACCTGCATAGCTTAGTTAAAGGTTCAGTCCTCCCAGGCATCTCCATAGACGTTCTTCTTGACTGGAAGAGAAGAACAATTGGCTATCAAATACCAGTTCCGGTTAAAGCTTAACATGTACAATAGTTTTGACCCAATGGTAACCTTTCAATTATCGTGATTTGCAGAATAATGAGAAGTATGCTAACTGTCAGTGGATGTACAATACAATATGTTTAGACTACATCATTTTCCCTCAGACCTTCTGCACTTCCAATTCTAGCTCAGTCGGAAGGAACAGGTCGTTCTGGGACGTTCTGACTTGCTGAGGACTGCGTGAATGTGGCATTCATTTTGCTTTGAGCTGGCAACATAATATATGCCACTTGGTGGACACTTTTATCCAAAGCCTCTTATAATACTGTGCATATATGCATTCATTAGCATGGGTGGTGCCAGTGGAAAAAACCTAAAGTGGCTTTCTAGCACTTTATTTTGAAGGAATTCTAACAAGAATGTCAACATGTTTGTCCCTGCCTCCTCTGGGTGTCGCGTCTCACCTGCTGTCTGTGGGGCAGACCTCTGTGGTTCCCTGTCGGCTGGAGTTTTGCGCAGTGCCTCAGCCTTCTGGGTAAGCGTGACCTCATAGTTCTCCCTGTTCTTGCTCCTCAGGTCTTCATAGAGGATGTTAGGCTTGCTCACGGGCTCCTCATCCCCCACGTAAGACTGGACTGGAGGTTCTGGAGATGTTTCGTAAAGGGGGGGGGGGGGAAGTTTCAGGCTTGCTTTGCTCTTGGGCATGCTGATCAATGCATAGTACAGACTGCATATTTGTAAAGGTTATGGTTCAAAGCCTCTCTGTATTTATTTGTATATCACTGGGGCCACAGGTAGCAGAGAGTTGCTCTATTTCCTGTGATGTTTACATACTATTGATTGACAAAATAATTCTCCATCTGACCAGCACTAGAGATGATGCTTATGAAGTAGCAAAACCTGACTGTTCCATTGGTATGCAAGGATACCTGGAAGGTTGTATTCCTCTGCTCTCTCCATCTGCATGGAGGACCCCGCACTGTATCCATATCCATGATCTAAAGTGCTGGAGGGCATCTGGCTTTGGCTATTGGAATCCACTGGCTGGAACATGGCCGAAAATGACTGGCTGTCGGGGTCACTCAGCTCTGTCTTGGGGCTCTGGGAACTGGGAGGGCAAGAACAGACGAGAGGAGGCAATGACCCGGGAGAGTATTGGGTGGAACTGGCAAAACTACATTGTCAGGCAAACAAATGTCCGTTATAGGGCTTAAACTACTCACTTTGAAAGGCCGCCCCTCCTCCTGAGGGCCTCTCCCAGCGGAGAATTGTCCAGCCTCTTAAATTTCTCCTGGCACGCCTTCATGTACGACACCTTGCCCACTAGGTAGCCAAAAAGGCCAGCAACTAGAGGGAGATGGAAACAATGCAAGTGACTGATCCATAGTAGAGCTTAGTGACAATAAAATGTAAAGGCACATGGACTTAACTTACAGGCAACTTTGGGCAGAGATCCAAACCTTGGCGAACCAGTAAAACTTCCTTCAGAAAGGTTATACAGTTGCTTGGTTATTTCTTACTTGCTTTACAATTATGCTATACTAGTGCAATTCTATTAAGTTTGATATGAACAAATTGTATATCTTAATGTTAATTTTCCTATTTCATTTAAATAGAAAATATTGAAAACAAGTCGTATGGTTTTACCTCTGCCATATAAGAACTGAGTGACAGCCATGCAGACCGCCGAGAAGGGCACAGCTGTAAACGGGCAAGGGGGAAACCATTATTATACAACACCTGGTGCATGTTTATCACATTCATTTGAGTGAACTATGAGTGTTATAAACAGTTCCTAATTAACAACTCAATGATTTAAGATTTAGACGCATCAGATAAACTTACACCTGTACCAAAAGCCCTCGTGGTTGCATTCTTTAAATACTCTCTTCTCCTCCTCATTGGGAACGTAGTTCGTGCCCATTGGCCCCTACATGAACACAGGCAGCACACATTAGCACATCGCGCTACCTGCATGGCTACCTGATACCATTCGATTACAAGCACGTCAAAATGAAATTAACATTGACAAAGAACCCTCCGCGGTCTATCGCAATACATAAGCAAGAAGCTTAAATGGTTTGCTAACTATGTATGAAATGTTAAGTCTTGTATTGACTACCTGTGCCGGGCCATGCTGTCGTTCCTCCGTGTTGGAAGTTTGTGACATGTTGAATATGTCAATGTATGTTATTATGTCAGTCAAATACTTTCAAGGCATGAGAATGGACACAAATCCCTTGCAGAATCGGTGCATGTTTAGTACAGCCAATGTCATTGCCGTAGCCGCATTGAGTGACCAGGAAGCAAATGTGGTACTATCGTTACAAGTCAGATAAGAAGAAAGGCGCCAGGAAACGCCCCATCTCAACACATTAAAAAAAAAAAACATTATTTTTCTAAGTATATATATATATATTTTAATACACACGGTTTTGTATTATGTTTATTTTGTTTTGCAGCATTTGAAGTACAAGACAAACCTTTATTTTGAAATATGACATATATTCCGGAAGTAATTGTTTTTGTATTCATTGAACGTGAACGGAAGTCACTCATATGATGCATAGGTTATCATAGCCAATCCTTGTTATTCTGTCAGTTTCACGATGTTACAATTTTTTGCACGATGCACAAATTTTGTGTCTTCATTTTTTGGTTTTAAATCTTTAGGGTGTTGAAAAACTACGAAACTGAGTTACCAGCATTTACGTGACCTTACCTAAAACTCTGCCTATTGACATTGTTCAGTATTGTTGTAATGATACTATATGTAATGTAGATGGTGCTATTGCACTACCGGAGTCTCACAAAAATCAATGTCTTAGTGTATTTTCTTCTTTAAAAGGTATGACTTTTATAATGTTTTACGATTAAGTATATAATTAGTTTAACAAAATAATAAATTAAATAGTTACTTTTTTTCCCCTACCACTTTTTTTTTTACTACCACAAGCAGACACACTGACCATGATATCAGATAACTAAAGTGGTTATTATTAGTAAGTATAAAACTACACATTATTTGTTTGTCTTCCCTAAGACTAACTTCTAGTGTTTCTTCAAGAAATCCCCCCATTTTGTTTAAATCTTTTAGTTTTTAGTGTCTGATCAATGCTTGTACTTGTGCACAATGTAATCATGTAATTATTTTTGTATTGTCATTATTTTCCTTTTTTATCACAAAGCTGTTACTTGTATTGAAAGGTACTATATGAATAAATACCTTTAGATGCTGGGAAAGTCTGCCTGTAAGAACAATTATAAATGAGTTGAAAACATCTATTTTAATCAAAGCCTCAATATTCCATACATGTAGACATACAGTATGCCAGTGTGGGAGGCTTGTGTGTGAGAAACAGAAATGGATCCCAATGGGTTGTACTATAATTAGGCCTGTCATTGATGGTCTTTAAATAGGAGAACAGGAGTTGGAGCTCCCCTTGTGATCCCTCACAGACCACAGCACCCTGGAGCACACAGGGACGTGTCAGGTCAAGGGCTCGGCTGAAGTACCTTTAGAAGTGTGTCTGCTGCTGAGTACGCAGACTGGAGGAGAGTGGAGCGTCTGCTTGTGTGTGTGTGTGTGTGTCTGATGAAATGCAGAGAATAGAAATAGAAAGAACAGAACATAGTGGGGTTGATCAGGAGGTTGCTGTTTTTCGTGGTGTCCTCGCCTCCCATGGACTGATCAATCCAAACTGTTTCCATGGAAACTTGCCGAATGCGGGTCGCCCAGACTGACGCTGCTCTGCAGAACAGTTTTTATTTAAATACATACAGTGTTGTGTTGTATAATTATATATGCTATATCTCTCTCGTGGACGTCCATTGAACTGTGAACAAGATCAGTTTTTGCTGAGAAAACAAAAAACACACACACACACACACACACACACACACACACACACACACACACATGCTCAGGGACAGACTCAATGACAACACAGTCAGATGGGTACCACCAGTGAACCAGGCTGGGCTTCCTGCCCGCCCCACATTGGAGCTAATCTATCTGTGTATTGGTACAGGAGCAAACCCTGACCAGAGGGGGAATTTCTACACTGCCACTCCTCTCCAAACTATACAACTGAGATTTCCCATCAGGGGATTAATGCAGTGTTTGGGGCTATCGGACCTATTCACCAGCTGGATGCAATAGAATATTAGTGTGTGTGTGTGTGTGTGTGTGTGTGTGCGATGGCCAAAAGGCTTTTTGTAGTGTAGTTTTTATGACAATCTGATGGACAGAGTAGTGACTCATACAGAACAGGTAATTAGCAGGTAGGTAAAGAGCATAAGGGGGTAACCAGCTTTACAACACTGTCAGTTTAGGTGAAGCTGCAGCTGCAGCTGTAGCCTCAACCTGTGGCAAGGCATGATCTCCAGGTAATCGTGACACCTCGCTGTGGGGGATTACGTCAGGGGAGATAGGAAATCAGGACATAAAGGACTTCAGCTCTCCTCGCCACGTGAGCCACGGCCTTCTATGCTCTCAGGAGGATTCCACTGAACCCCCCGCCCCTGAACGCCCCCACCCCTGAACGCAATCCATTCTGCTGGACTTAAGGTAGCACAACTGTCTCCTGAGACTCAGGTGGGCTCCTTGGAACCAAGCTGTGTAGGTGGAACACCACCAGACCACGGAGAACGTGCACCACCACCACCACCACCACAGGTAAGGAACCAGAAGGAGTTTGACATCTTCAGTATTCATTCATCTTATTCATTAATCTTCTTCATCTTGTCTTCATCTAATTCATAAAAATAAGCTGCTGATGGTGACCACAGGTCAGTTTTTTGACATACTTGTATTGTGACACTAATAAGAGTGATCTGCTTCGTCTTTTGAAGCAAGGTTTTATTTCTGTCTGAACCTGTGGTAGTATATAGTATAGTAGTATATAGGAGTATAGTAAGAAGTCATCCAATTTAAATTGAATTTGAGTGAACAGGGATTATTTATTTTGTATTGTTGTATATGTATTGTTATTTTCTATAATGTATTGCAATATTACATCATTGTAATATATTACAATACTAGAAATAATTATAGAAATAATACAATTATGAAATATTATCTTTAGTATTATGTGTGCGTGCGTGTGCGTGTGTGTGTGCGTGCGTGCGTGTGTTTGCCAATTAGTGTCCTAACGTTCTGTGTCTTGTCAGATCCGTCGTTCAGTACCTCCTACTACGGAGGTGTTGTGAAACCTGTTGTCCAGTAACGGTTGTTAACAGGTCGTGGGGGAGACACGCCTAGCCCCTAACTACCTTATCGTCCGAACGCCTACCCCGCTTGCATCGGTGCTGTGGCCAAAGGCATAACCCTGGCTTTGACCCCCCGCTCTGATCACGTTCGTTATGGCAGCTCTCCCCTGGGAACCGGGCTCTTGGAAGTTTGCTAGGAAATATTTGAAGGCTTGGATATACTAGCCCTAGGGATATGTTTTGGGAAAGGGGACTGAGTGACCTCTTAGAACCAATGTGTTATCATAAACACTCTTAAATCTTTTTACCTTCGGCACTTATCAACTGTCCACAGGGAAATATTCATCAAGTACTTGATAATTTTTATTGCAGGAATATTAGCAGGGGTACAGCATAAAGCGTAGCAAAAAATTGATAAAAATTACAATATTAGTAAATATGATTAAATGTAGGATAAATGTGATTGTTCAAAGCAACACCCTATACCGTCTCCCTCTAAGGCATCTAGGGCCTATCATGAGTAGTTGTCCCGGAGCTCAATGGAAAAAATTAAAACTTGCAATCTCTTAGGCGGTGGGAGGGAATCAGACAGAGGCCTCGGCCATAGCCTCGGTCTATCCTACTCGGGAGAGAGGTATGCGGGAATGAAAAGAATCCTTCCGATGGTGAATGCGGCCCGCGAAGCGGCTCTCCCTATTGTTTAGAGTTGGAGGGCACGGTGACTTCTGGTCCGGCTCTTGGGGGCACGGTGACTTCTGGTCCGGCTCTTGGGGGCACGGTGACTTCTGGGGGTCCGTCTCTTGGAAGACGGCGACTTCTGAGGGTCAGTCTCTTGGGGCACGGTGTCTTCTGGGAGTCCGTCTCTTGGAAGACGGCGTCTTCTGAGGGTCAGTCTCTTGGGGCACGGTGTCTTCTGGGAGTCCGTCTCTTGGGGCACGGTGTCTTCTGA
>OOFB01036191.1:0-10145 GCA_900323305.1 Trachyrincus murrayi
AGACTTAGTGATGGTAGTCAGGAAAAGTCCTGAGCTGGCGATCACAAAATGGTATGACAACAAGCCAGTGCTGATGGCTTCCACTGCACATGGGAAAGATCCTGAAGATGTCTGCACCAGATGGTCTAACAAAGACAAAGTCCAGGTCCAGGTGAGAAGGCCAGCAGTCATTAGGGAGTACAATGACAACATGGGTGGTGTGGACTTATGTGACCGCATGCTGAGCTTCTATCGCATGGCAAGCAGACCCAAGAAATGGACCTTGCGTGTGATTGCTCATTTCTTTGATGTTGCCATCACAAACTCCTGGATCCAGTACAAGTCAGACAGCACAGCGCTTAACCGACCAGCAAAGAACACCGAACAGTACCTGGACTTCAGACTCCATCTGGATGAAGAGCTGCTGAACTACCTAGAACTCGACAGTGACAACAGTGAGGAGAGCAGAGAAGAGTACGAGCCGCCAATGAAAATGAGGGTTCCACAACCAGAACCATGTGTGCGAAAATATGGGACCAGGCACATGCCAGAGATGGTGGATTGCAAACATGCAGAGAGATGCCGAAACCAGGGTTGCAAGAGCAAGACATACATGAGATGCACCAGATGCAAGATGTTCCTCTGCATAACCAAGAAGAGAAACTGCTTCCTGGAGTATCATCACTAAGAATGAAATGAAAGTGAGCAAAAGAAAATCTTCCAGAAGTTAAACAAAGAAGTAGTTTACAATAGATTACAGAACTACTGTTCAACAGTTCGACACAAAGAACACAATAAATCATCTAACACAAGATAAAGGCCAAATACGTTCATCAGTTCCAATAGAAAATTGACTCTAATGGACTCTATACTTAAAAGCAACAAGCTAGTTAAACAATACATTCTTGATTTTCTTGTCTTAAATACAGCCTATTCTTGTATTAATGTCATTGATTATCTGTGGTTATTGATTGGTGTTTTAGATTTTGATTTAGAAGTGTCACTGTTTTTTACAGTAAAATCATCTTGCTGTAAAATCTAAAATAAAACTATTTTTATGAAATTCTAAATTGTGAGTTGTTGTTTTAACTCTAAAGATGCATGAAATCACAAAAAAAGTTCAATTGGAAGACACTTTTGTTCCTTGGGTCTCAGGCGGATATGCGGAAAAAAAAGTCTCTTGTCTTTTTAGAAGGAATAATCAAACGTAATTTTTGGCCAATTTTGACGAGGAGAGGAGAAGGAGAGGAGAGGACATGAAGGAGAGGAGGGGGGGATAGGGGAGTACAGGAGAGGAGAGGAGAAGAGGAGAGGAGAGGAGAAGAGAGGATGAGAGAAGAGGAGATGAGGAGTGCCAGTGGTGGGACTGTCTGGCTGCTGTCTGTCTGTATCTCAGCAGCCAGATTATCCCACAGGTCTAGGATCTGTTTGTTTTTCCAGAAAATATTTCAGCAGTAAGCAAACTTCATTTGGGAATTTGGGAATATTTGGCCTCCTCAAGTTCAAATGGATTAGGTCAGCAGTGAAATTTCTTTCTTCTTTTTTTCACCCACACCCTGCATACCTTTTCTGCCCCAAATAGTTTCCACTGAGAGAGATTGATGACTTTCATCATTAATCACATTTGATACGAGCGCCCACCGATATGTCACGTTGTCATACAGCAACTTAAGCCATTATACCACAGATAGACACTAACAGCGTATCATCCATAATGTGTCAGTTGAGCAGCGAGACAATCAGTCATCCAGCCACTCAGTCACCAAATCTCCAGGCAGTTCAGTGTATAAGCTCACCCATCATGTAGTAGTCAGTCAGTCAGCCGACCCACCAGTTAGCTGTGAAGTGAAGGTCATTTAGGTCTTTTTTCTTAAAAACCTCATCAAAACCTCTCAATCTTCAACGAACTACCCTTTCTTTTTTGTCCCAGCCTTTCCATGCCACCCCAGCTAATTAGAGTGATAAAGGGCTTATAGCAGGTATCACTGTACAGTATACAAGCCGTGTTCTGTGCACAGGTCGTAAGATCAGGCACCCCAGTTCCTCTTTACAACGTCAGAGTGATGGTGGATGGGACGTAGAGCAAGCAGGGGGGAGAGGAGGAGAGGCTGTCTGAAAAGGTAGGTAGAATAATAGATAGGGGCAGGATAGGATAGTGTAGGTGTCCCCACCGAAAGATACTGGGTTCGATCCCCAATGTACGAGAGAAAAAGGAAAATAATATATATATATCCATTGTTCGAGTGCTTCTTTATGTTACCCCAACAGATACTTTTTTTAAATTAATTTTATTGCTTTATTTGATATGGTTATAGTTTTGTGCTTTTTTATGGGTTGTTTTTCTCTCCTGGCAAGGACTTTGTGCAGAATAAAAGTTCCATCAGTATAAAACCCACTAATTATTGTGTTGGGTTTGATATGGTGTATACTTATGTGCTGGCACTGTTTCGTTTATAGTTTAAGCAACTCTCCTGCGATTGGACAGAGGCAGGCGTGCATAACAATGGAGCTCATCTGATCATCTTTCCATTTACTTCATTTCATTAGGGATGTCTGTGTGTGTGTGTGTGTGTGTGTGTGTGTGTGTGTGTGTGTGAGCGTCCTAGAACAATGAAACAGCTGTAAGCCTAGAGGAAACCAACACAAAGGGTGTTTTGGATGAGCAGCCAGACAGAGGTAGACATATGCATACATGAGACACACACATACACACACACCACCACCAAGTATTTGAAGTTTAACACACCAAGAAATAAAGGTACAGATGTTTAAATATATCACTTTCTGACAAGGTCATCGGTGACAATTGGTCACCAAAAAATTGTCATATTTGTTTGGTGTTTACTCAAGGCGTACTATCGTCTCACATTTAAAAAGAAGAATATATTTTTGGAGACATTGAGACATTTACATAAAGGAGCCCTATAGTCAATTTAAGCACACATTGTCACATCACAGCTGCTATCACATCTGATCGGCTGGTCACTACAAACTTCCGCCCATGGAAAACTAGGTTGTTGTTACCACCAGCAATTAAACAGCATCCACCTCACAGCAAAGGGAATGTCACGGCAAGACAGGAAGACTTTTTTTTTTCCCCTTCTTTTAAATAATAGTCGTCCCCCCATCCTCCTCTTTCATTTGGATGACCCTACAGACCCTACAGAATTCACAAGAAAGCAGGAAACCGCTGTTATGAAATATTTGCTGCAGTGGTTGTTGTTGCTGTCATTGTGAGTGAGTGACGGGGTGGGAGTTATGGATTAGGAGGCAGGTGGTGAGAAGATGTTGCTTGAGATTGCATGAAATTGGGTGGCAATCACGGTGGCCATTTTGTTGTTAAATTCAGATCAGAATTTGTTTGTGTTTTTCTTCAGTCTCGATAACTCCTTTAAACTTCCATAACTTCCTTACTTACTGTATTTTGATATTTGTGGAACTTGAGGTGTTTTAATATAACTATATAACTTGTAAAGCCCCAGAAAAGCTAAAAATGTTGGGCCCAACGATATGGATGGACATTGTATCTGCTGCTGTTTTTATACGTGAGGTTGTAAGAGTGTGTATGTGCTTTTGTGTATTAGAGTGCATGTGGAGGTATCACTATCTATAAATGTGTGCATGTGTGTATGTGTGTGTGTGTGTGTGTGTGTGTATGTGTGTGTGTGTGTGTGTGTGTGTGTGTGTGTGTGTGTGTGTGTGTGTGTGTGTGTGTGATGTACATGCTTGCAAGCGATGCAGTTGACCTTTTAAAAGTTCAGTCTAAGCACTTACCGCAGGAAACATAACACGACATCTTTATCCCACTCACGGCATACACACGACTGTACACACAAAAGCCACACAAAATGCCTTCTCATAGGTAACTAAAACAACCTAGGGGTGCGAATCTTTCGGTATCTCACGATTCGATTTGATTTAGATTTTTGGGCTCACGAACCGATTCTCGGTCATTAAGCGCTAACTAACCGTTAACAGATATGAATAAATGTGATATAAAAAATGGACGAAAGTCTGTGACCTGTAAAATAATGACCAATGTTTTTTTTGGGGGGCTGGCCCGAATGCATACTTTCAAATTTCAAGCTTCCAATAATCATTAAGTTTCCAAGGGTATGTTCGAATAGTTAAACACCTAAACCTGTTAAACATCCAGCGTTGTCTGAGTTTTGTCATGTGCCGACTGGCTATGTGAAGCCTGTGTTGAGAATGTGCCCCCAGCATTATTAAATAAAACTGATTGTTACAAAGGCTTATTACAACTAACTAATGATATCAGCTATGAAAGCACTTGGTTACGATTAGCATAGAGCAGGCTAACAGGCTATCGGTTAGTTTAAAGTGCTCCCAGTGACAACAAATCTTGACAACTCCGTCGGTCTTGCCGTTTGTCAAAGTGGTACAATGTACTACCTAGTGTGGGGATTACCACTCGAGAAACATAATCTCAGTTGAGAGGTAAAAAGCCGAAGCTGCTAACGAGTATGTCATCACTGACAACCTCGCTGATTAAAGGAAACGGCACTCTTAAAGGCAAAGTAACGTGCACAAATTATGACAGTGTACTACACTACAACTGAAAGTTTTAGAGTAATGTTCTAATGTACGAATACAAAACTAATGAAGGATACTTCATTTATTCCAATATTTGGGGCCTGCCCTTTATTTTTAAATGTGCGACAGCAGCAAAAACGACATGCGTGAGGATATATTTTATAATAATTTTATATAATAACGTTTAACTGACAGTGTTAATCTGTTAAAAAATATATTGGCGGTTAAGCGGTTAATTGTTAACATCCCTAATTCAAAATCATTCCCAAAATTGATTCTCGATTCAAAACCATTCCAGATTCAAAATCGATTCTCGATTCAGTATATAGGGGTAATAATATCTGGATCTACTCCAGTCTGCTGTGCGCTAAATCAACTGATCAACTGAGCAATAATGTAAAAGCAAACCTAAGACAAAGGGGGGAAAAACATATATTTTTTAAAGTTGTGAATAAATTTTTTTCGTACACCCCTAAAACAACCTCGGACAAGTTATATTTAGCCTCGGAAAAAAACTCCTCTCTCTCTTTCTCTAGGTCTCTCTCAGTAAAAATAATAGTCATGTTATGCCGTCAACCTCTGCCACCTAGTGGCAGTTAGTCTCCGTCTCTCCTGTCTGTCTTGTCTGTTCTATGTGCATGTGTTGGTGGGCGTGTCGTCTGTCTCCAGCTCCTCCCCGATGACATAATTTCCCATTACCTCCAATGATCAGCATTCACACACCTGTGGCTCATCAACTCATCAACGACAGTATTTAAACCCTGGCTTTTCATTCACTCTTCGCCAGATCGTTGTTTACAGTGACCCAACTCACTCCATGTTACCTGTTACCTCGCCTGTTGCCGAACCTCTGCCTGCCTGACTACCTCGCCTGTTGCCGAACCCCTGCCTGTCTGACTACCTCGCCTATGGCCAAACCCCGCCTGTCTGACTACCTCGCCTGTTGCTGAAACCCTGCTCGTCTGACTACAACGTCTGTTGCCGATTCCCTGCCTGTCTACCAGTCCCGCCCGGTTTACCTTACCTACCAGCTGTATCTGTGTGTATACAATACATTAAATCTTATATTTTTATCTGACATCTCCTCTTGGTGTTCTGCGTTGGGGTTCCTTGATCAAACTATAACAGTACGATCTGGCCTTTATGAACCCCGCAGACACAGAGGCTTTTCGGCAGATTCTCGCCAGCCAGGGCACTCTTCTGGATCAACATTCTCAAGCCCTCAGAGACATTGCCAGCACGGCAGAAGCCTTTCGTCAAGCCGGCATCGACCAGGATGTTCGGTTGGGGCGACACGAGCAGGCTTTAAAGGACATGGCGGCCAGCCTCGCGGATCTTGCCACCACCCTGAAGAGTTTTCACCACCCTCCTACCCCACAGCTATCTCCAGTAGCTCCTACCTCCGCCCCTAGTTCTCTTCCCGCCGTACGCAAACCTTTTGTTCCTGCGCCCGAACGCTACGACGGCGACTTGGGTACCTGTAGAGCTTTTTTAGTTCAATATGCTGTTATTTTTGAACAGCAACCCCTCACCTATTCGTCTAATCGGTCTCGGATTAATTACCTGCTCGGTTCACTGAAAGGAGCGGCACTAGCCTGGGCGTCCGCGGTATGGGAGTCCCAGTCGGCAAGTTGCTTCTCATATACAGACTTTACCTAAGAGATGCGGAGGGTTTTCGACCACCCTGTCCGAGGCCAGGAAGCAGCTCAGCGTCTTCTCTCCCTAAATCAGGGTTCTCGCATTGTGGCGTCCTTCGCCGTTGAGTTCCGGACTCTCGCGGCGGAGAGCAGATGGAACGGCGAGGCTCTCCAGGGCGCATTTGGAAGAGCGTTGAATGATTCCGTCAAGGATGAGTTGGCGTCTCGGGAGGAAACATCTGACCTCGATCAACTCATTACTCTCGCCATCCGTATTGACAACCGGCTCTGTGAACGTCGCAGAGAGAGAAGTTCCAGACCACAGTATTCCACTGCGGGTTCTCCGTCCGACGTCCACCACCCACCGTCTCCTAGGGATTGCACTTTTCTTCGAGTTTCCCCTGAACGCTCCGAGTCGGAGCCCATGCAGCTGGGTAGAGCTCACCTCACATTGGAGGAACGGGCTCGCCGTATCTGCTCTAGATCCTGTTTGTTTGTACTGCGGACAAAGTGGACATTTTTTAGATAAGTGCTCAGTCCGTCCAGGAAAAGAGCAGACTCGTCAGTAAAAGGAGAGTTACTGGCGAGTCGAGCTGCATGTGTCTCTCCTATCCATCCCCAGCTCAATGCCACCCTCTTGTGGCGCACCCAGGCTGTTCCCCTTGTAGCCCTCGTTGACTCTGCCGATGAGAACTTCATCGATCAGGAGGTGGTAGAGCAGCTGGGCATCACTACCGAGTGTTTCGATTCCCCTATTGACGCTAAGGCCCTTAATGGGATGCCGCTTGCATGTATTGAACGTAAGACAGTTCCAGTTACGTTATTATTATCAGGTAATCAGGAAAGTATTTCTTTTTTTAATTTTAGATTGTCCCCAATCTCCGTTGGTGCTAGGGTTTCCCTGGTTAAAGACTCATAAGATGGATTGGCCTGGAGTATTTACTGTCACTCCCATTGCTTGCGTTCTGCTCCGTCTCCTACTAGCAGTAGACCGTTACCCCCACAGGAGGCAATTGATTTGTCTTCGGTCCCGGAGGTGTACCATGACCTGTCCGAGGTGTTTAAGCAAGGAAGAGACTTCGTCCTTGCCTCCTCATCATCCTTATAACTGCGCCATTGACATTTTACCCGGTGCATCCCTGCCCAGTGGCCGACTATACAACCTATCTAAACCCGAGCGGGAGGCTATGGAGAATTATATCAGAGACTCTTTGGCTGCAGGGATCATCCGACCGTCCTCGTCTCCAGTAGGGGCCGGGTTCTTCTTTGTGGCGAAAAAAGATGGAACTCTTAGACCTTGTATCGATTTTCGGGGTATGAATAATATCACGGTCAAGAATAAATACCCGCTACCGTTGATCAGCTCGGCGTTTGCCCCTCTGCATGGTGCAACACTATTTTCAAAACTGGATCTTCGCAACGCTTACCACCTCGTCCACATCCGTGAGGGGGATGAATGGAAAATGGCATTCAACACCCCATTAGGACATTTAGAGTATTTAGTAATGCCTTCCGGGTTAACTGACGCGCCCGCTGTTTTTCAAGCGTTAGTAAATGACGTCCTCAGGGATATGTTGAACCGTTTCATGTTCATCTATTTGGACGACATTTCGATTTTTTCACAAAACTCCACGGACCATGAGTCACACGTCCGTCAAGTGCTCCAGCGGTTGCTGGAGAATAGACTTTTTGTTAAAGCGGATAAGTGCGAGTTCCATGTTCCCAGTGTTTCTTTCCTGGGGTATATTATAGCTCAGGGCCAGGTGAGGATGGATCCCACCAAGGTGTTAGCGGTAATGGAGTGGCCAACCCCTAACAACCGGAAACAACTTCAACAATTTTTAGGGTTTGCTAACTTCTACCGTCGTTTTATTCAGGATTACAGCCGTATTGCAGCACCACTCACTGCTCTCACCTCCACTTCCGTACCTTTTAGATGGACCCCTGAGGCGGAGAGTGCTTTCAATGAACTAAAACACCGGTTCATATCCGCACCTGTCCTCGTCCAACCAGACACTGAGTTGCAGTTCGTGGTCGAGGTGGACGCTTCAGAAACAGGGGTTGGAGCGGTTCTCTCTCAACGCACCCCATCAGATAACAAGCTCCATCCCTGCGCGTTTTTCTCACGGAAACTCTCTCCTCCGGAGAGAAATTATGATGTAGGCAACAGAAAGCTCCTGGCAGTCAAGATGGCTTTGGAGGAGTGACGTCACTGGCTAGAGGGAGCTAGTCAGCCTACCTACAGTCAGCAAAGTGCCTGAACTCCTGTCAGGCTAGGTGGGCACTGTTTTTTGGTCATTTAAATTTCATTCTAACATATCGCCCAGGGTCTCGTAACGTTAAACCAGATGCCCTGTCTCGGGTTGACACGGTGGAGGAGGAGAAGTCCAACCCAGTGCCGATTCTTTCATCCACCTGTTTCATCTCCGCGGTCACGTGGGAGATAGAATCAGTTATTAGACAGGCCCAGGTCCAAAATCCTGATCCGGGAAATGGTCCAACTAACCGCTTGTTCGTACCCGAGTCAGTTGTCTCCCAGGTCCTTCAGTGGGCGCATTCTACCTGTCTCACCTGTCACCCTGGAATCACCCGTACCCTCGCTTTTCTCCGGTTACATTTTTGGTGGCCAACCATGGACGCTTACACACGGTCTTTTATCTCTGCCTGTGAGATTTGTGCCCGGAATAAGACCTCCTCTCGCGCTCGCTCCGGTCTTCTTCGTCCCTTGCCTATTCCCAGTCGGCCTTGGTCACATATCGCTCTGACTTCGTTACCGGCCTTCCCCCATCTAACGGTATGACCACTATTCTTACCGTTATAGATCAGTTCTCTAAGGCGGTACATTTCATTGCCCTGCCTAAACTACCCTCTGCCAGAGAGACCGCCGACCAGCTGGTGGACAATGTTTTTCGCCTTCACGGCATTCCCACAGACATTGTGTCCGATAGAGGACCTCAGTTTATATCCCAGGTGTGGAAAGCTTTTTGTAATGCGCTGGGGGCGACGGTCAGTTTATCATCCAGTTACCATCCGCAGACAAACGGACAATCGGAGAGGGCGAACCAAGAGATGGAGACAGCGCTCCGTTGTATGACGTCAGCAAACCCATCCACCTGGAGTTCTCAGTTATCATGGGTAGAATATGCCCACCACTCCCTGGTCAGTGCATCTTCTGGATTGTCCTCCTTTCAGTGTTCATTGGGGTATCAGCCCTCTCTGTTTCCTGCTCAGGAGGGAGACATCGCGGTTCCATCCGTGCAAGCTCATATGCGCCGGTGTCGGAAGACCTGGAGGCATGCCCGCACTGCGCTACTTCGCACTTCCACCAGTTCGCAGACTCAGGCCAGCCGCTGCTCTCCTGCTCCTGTCTACTCTCCGGGGCAAAAGGTATGGCTTCTAGCTAAAGACTTACCGTTAAAAGTAGACTCGAGAAAACTGGCTCCTTGTTTTGTCGGTCCCTACGAGATTGAGTCCATTATTAACCCGTGTGCTGTCTGTCTAAAGCTCCCTCCCTCCCTGCGTGTTCACCCCACTTTCCACGTTTCCCAAATTAAACCTGTCTCTCCAGTCCCCTGTCCCCCCCTGCAACCATCCCTCCCTCAGATGATCGATGACCATCCTGCATATACTGTCCGACGGCTGTTGGACGTGCGTCGCAGTGGGCGGGGATTTCAGTATCTAGTTGACTGGGAAGGGTACGGTCCAAAGGAGCGCTCTTGGGTACCCCGCGCCCAGATCCTGGATCCATCATTGATCCGGAATTTCAACCGGGAACACCCAAATACTTCCAGGCGCACGCCAGGTGGCGTTCGTAGAGGGGGGGGTACTGTTATGCCGTCAACCTCTGCCACCTAGTGGCAGTTAGTCTCCGTCTCTCCTGTCTGTCTTCTGTTCTATGTGCATGTGTTGGTGGGCGTCTCGTCTGTCTCCAGCTCCTCCCCGATAACATCATTTCCCATTACCTCCAATGATCAG
>OOFB01036195.1:0-13892 GCA_900323305.1 Trachyrincus murrayi
ACAGACAGACAGAGGGGGGGGGGGGGGGAGAGGGGGGGGGAGAAAGGGGGAGGGGGGGGAAGGGGGGGGGAGAGGGGAGAGGGGAAGGGGGGGGGGGGGGGGGGGGGGGGGGGGGTGGTGGAGGGTTGACAAAACGAATAAAGCGGCAGTCACACACGTTGTCGGTATATTCTTTTGAAACATATTTCTTTTTAATTTAATCTTAAAAAGTCGAGCACCAAATCATAGATTCCCCCATGGCATTAAAGAGGCACTCCTCCGGTCCTTGCTGTGCGGTTCTGCCACAGATATCTAAACACAGGATTGGCTACCGAAGTCATCAGTCACCTCACCGCAGAGGTACACGATTCGCCCTTTGTGAGTGAACGGCGAGGTTTCAGATACACGAGAGGCACAATGCAGTTTCAGTAAATAGAAAGTACACAATAAAAATGAAACACAACAAACACAATCTGAATGCAAGGTTCCAAAGCAAATAAAAGCCTTCCGTTTCCCCTTCACATTTTATGAGCGTTTTGAGCGGCAAAGTCACGACAGATAAAGTCACATAAACTACTGAATTATAGTGATGTATACATTATCGGAACAAAAACACCAAATAAAAGCAGTGCTGCATCTGCAGGAAAAAATAAAAAAAGTTATAATAATAAGAATACTCATAATTGTAAACATGAGAGAGAGCAAACTTTTAATTTGAAATCTATTTCTCAGACGGGGGGGCCTTACTGTATTGTGTTGTTTGTTTGTTGATTTTTAAAGCTGAACACACTAACACTGTGCTATTTCCCCTACCTCACAAACAGTGCCATTAAATCTGACCTTTGACCTTTCAACAATATATAAACAATCCACCTAGAAAGTCTCCAGAGTTCAACACTGCAAAAATAGTTGAAATAATAAAAATCCATGTGTGTGTGTGTGTGTGTGTGTGTGTGCGTATATATATATATATATATATATATATCAAGAAATAATGCATTTGGTAAATGATCAAATGCATGTCTGAGCGGAAGCATAGTAATACTTGCCACTCGTTTACATCAATACTTAAGTATTTGTTACTGTACGTGAAAATGCTTTATCCGGCTACACTCGAGATGTCGGAAAAACCACAAGAAATCGGGACTGAGAAACAGGAATGTCACAAATAAAACATATTGCGTCACACGCAATATGCAACGACCCCGTCGGCTAGTTATCAAAGATGGAAAAAACATGAAAGTGCTCCGGCAAAAACTCATCGTAAAATGATCGTTATTAAAACTTGTATGGTCATCTGTGTAGTAAGGGGAAAATAAAAAGGTTTCCTTTTGTTTTGTTGAAAGCGACGACATGGGAACAGAAGCGATGGCTCAATGCATACCTGCATTAGTACATACAGTATAAATAGTAGTCAAATATTTATCAATAAGTGCTTACGTTTCTAATATATAAATACATCTTACAGTATACATAAATACATCGTACAACTTCCTCTATTTTTGTGCAATAGCAAACCCCATGCATGTTTATCAAGATTAGAAACCACAACATTAAGAAAGATGCAACATAATAAACCGTTTAAGAGTTCTCTTTTTTTACACAAATCAAGCTGTGCCTAATCAGCAGAAACAAAAAGAAACGGACTCATGAAGTACGTTATCTCGCTTAGCTTACCCCCTTGTTGAAAGCGATATGATTGAAGCAAAGAAAAGGCACACGCCACAGCTGCTTAATTAAAAGGAGTATTAAACTGCACAAGAAGCGTCTACTTAAATTTGGTCAAAGTGTTTTATATATAGTTTACATACTTTCTCCCTTATGATTAGTTTTCACTTTTACTGCGCTACGGTGTCACACCTTGATATGATTACGTTAAACAACAGTCTATTTTTTTTCTTTTCTTCCAAGTACACATAAAATACACAATATTTGTATGCGGTCTACGAAGGAGGAGTATATACTTCAGGTATATTCTGTACAGAGTTCATAAATATATTTATGTGCATTTGTACGCAAACTACAATGTCAAACAAAGGCATATTAGCATAATATATTTCCATATTGCACCTGCACCCAACAATGATTCGTGTTCGTAACTTCTGTACTGCCTATCCTGGTCATCCCGGACCCGGACCCGGACCCTCCCGTTCCCAGCTTCTCTGGAGGCGAAGCTCAGGGGAACCACATTCAACAAGACAGGTCGGTGGTGGATTAAGGTCTGATCTCCGAGTTCCGTCCAGAGGTGAAGCTTCGACGCTCCCCGGAGGTAGCCCGATGGGATAGGCCTCGTAACGGGACGCGAGCGTGCACGTGGAGGTTCGACCACACACACACACACACACGTGTGGATGTACACGCGTGACATGGACCGACTTAGGCCCTGCAAAAAGCTGACGTGGAAGCAGATGTGAAGGTCTGCATGCTGAAGGTCAGAACCAGGAGATGTTCTGAGCGTTGCAGGATCCTTCAGTGAAGCTCCTCCGCGCTGATCTTCAGCGAGGCGATGGCCGTCACGCACGTCTGGACGTTCTCCTCCTGCCCGCTGTCCACACCGACACCGCCGGGCTCCAGCCTTCGCGGCTGCTCCTCCTCCTGCTCCTCGGTGCTCCTCCTCATGGCCTCCAGAGGGGAGGCAATGGAGGAGCAGGAGGTAGGGGAGGAAGAGGAGGAGGACGGGCGCTCTTGGTGGTGGACCCCGACCTCCTCACCGCTGGTTTCCAGGGGCTCCGGGAGTGAGCCACACTCCATGCTGCTCTCGCTGGCTTGTGGGCTGAGAGCTGAGGAGGAGGAGGTGCAGGTGGAGGAGGAGGTGCAGGTGGAGGAGGTGCAGGAGGAGGAGGGCTGGGCGTGCAGCATCTGGACACCACCAATGGGGCAGAGGGGGAGCAGGCTGCGGGCGGTCTGCTGGGAGTGCAAGGGCAGGTGGCTGAGGAGGTTCTGCTGCAGAACGTTGGCACCGCACGGCATGCTGGGAGCCAGGCCACTTCTTTGATCCTGAAACAACACGATTGTGGGCGAGATCAGAAGAACCCCTTTCTCAGTAAAAAACACAGTTTACTTGAGTAAAAAATAAAAAAAACATGGTATGTTAGACTTCAAACAACTTTTATAAGTTGGCTTGTTCTTCGAAATTTGTTCCCGAATTTCCCACCTGGGATCAATCATTTATATTATCTTATCTTTTGTTTGTTTTGAGTTTGTGATTCCTTGTGAGGTTTTGTCACAGCTCGTAACTAATGTTTTGTTTAAGACGGTACATTAGATTAAATTATGCACAGAAAACAAACACTAACCACTAATAAGCTACGGTACGTACCAACGCTGTTTCAAAGGCTCCTGGTGGATGTTGTGGTAGTAGCTGTTGGGGCATCTCAACCTTAACCTGCCTGCTCTTGTCCCCTGCGGGGCCCCTGTGTTGGTGGGCCCCCCGGCGTGGGGACATGGCCCTCAGGACCACCCTCTGCCGGCCCCTGACCGCCGGCGGCTCGCGCCTCCCGGCCAGCTCACTCAAGGGGGACAGGGGTCTCTCGGCGGAGATGGGGGAGAGGTGCTGGGAGAGGGGGGAGGAGAACCCGGGGGAGCTGGGCCTCAGCGGGGAGCCGTCCCAGCGGGGGGAGGAGGAGCGGCCGCGGGGGGAGAGTTCCCTCCGGGGGGAGGGATAGCGCAGGCGGGACGGGGACAGCTCCCTGAGTGGCGACTCCCAGCCAGGCGAGAGCAGACAGGAAGCGGACGGGTCAAACAGGAAGCAGCTCTGGTCCGGGGACAGCATGGTCAGCGAGTCCTCGTCCACGTGGCGGTCTCGCTGCTCCATGGCGACCAGGGCCGGGTTGTCCTTGGACGCTGACCGCCGGCGGCCACCGATGGCGGGCGCGGCGCCCGGGAGTGAGGCGAGGGAGCAGCCGTGGAGCACGGCGGTGGCGGTAACCGATAACGATGCCACGCCACTGCCCGGCTGCGGGCTGGTGCTCCGCGAGCGCAGCTTGGGCGTGGAGTCGCCTTCGTAGTCTTCCTCGTCCTCGTCGTCCTCGTCGATCTCGTCGATGTCCTCATCCATGCCGTCCGAGTCGTCCGCGTCCGAGAACTGGTGCTTGGCCATGCCCACCACCCCCGACTTGGACTCCTGCTGGGCTCCTCCCTCAACTTTATCGATAAGAGAACAAACGAACAAACAAAAAAGTACAAAAAAAACATCTTAAGAACAGGTGTTCTTAAGAACAGGTGTTCTTAATCCCAGTGCGGATGACGTCATAGTGACGGTGGATATCTGGAGAGTGACGGTGGACATCTTACCCGGTTCCTGGATCTCGATGTCGTCCACGGACACGGACACCCCCATCTCCAGACACTTCTTCATGTGGGCCTTGGACTTCATGTGTTTCGTCAGGTTTCCTGCGGAGAAACAAACACCGTCAGCCCATCCCATCCACCGGTTACCCCCACAGCACCATCATCACCCCTTCATCGACACCACACCGATTCAACTGGATGGGAATCACTATGACGATGATGATGAACGTCACAATGCAGGAAGCTCACCTTTGGTCTTGAAGGCGAAGTTGCAGACCCTGCAGACGTAGGGCCTGACGTCCGTGTGTGTGCGGATGTGTTTCTTCAGCATGCTGGGCTTCTTGCAGCGGATCCCACACTCCTCGCAGATGTACTTCCCCCGGCCCCGCCCGCGTACGTACACGTAGTCCTCGTTGGACTTGTACCTGAGAGGAGAGAGAGAGAGAGAGAGAGAGAGAGAGAGAGAGAGAGAGACCATGAGGGTCGAGACTCAAGGAGGATGCAAACACAGAAAACATACACTTGCTGTGATGTTAGCATAGGAGTATACTGGGGTACACTAGCAAATAGTAAAGACTAACATAAAAGATGTTACTCTGACATAATACTTCAAATAATCCTATCTTATCATATCTAATCATAATTAGTGATGTTATTATTACTAGTATTAGATATCATAGCCCATATGGCGTTACAATGACACGTGACATGTCGTTACGAAAAAGACACGTTATGCCACCTGAGCAGCCATGCCTACAAGATGTTTATACAAGTTGGCAGCGCCAATTGGTTTTAATTTCTCTCTCTCTCTCTCTCTCTCTCTCACACACACACACACACACACACACCAACTGCTCTAATGAATATTAATTAAGCTTCGCTTCCGCAGTGGCCAATGACAAACATGACAATAGTCATTAGGCGGACTGACCCGCCCTCGAAGATCTTAATGCGTGTTGGCAGCGCCTGGCTGAGCGTTGCCTCCCTCTCCTTCCACTCCTCCTTGGCGGTCCGCGGTCTGCAACTGGCGTCCTTCGCCTTCTTCCCGTAGGCCGCTACCGCCCCCGCCGCTGCCACCACCGCCACCTCCTCCTCCTTGATCTCCGGTTTCCTCTGCAGCTGAGTCACACGCGCAAAAACGTTTTGTTAACACACACACACACGCCGGGCCGAACACACGGGGGGGGGGGCGCCACCAACGCAACCCGATGCCGATGCAAGAGGTTGTGTGTCGTATGTTGTATGTGTGTGATGTGTGATGTGTGTTGTGTGTTACATGTTGTATGTTGTGTGTTGGGTGTTATATGTTGTGTGTTGTGTGTTGTGTGTTGTATGCTATATGCTATATGTTGTATGTTGTATGTTGTGTTGGTGTTATATGTTGTATGCTGTATGCTGTGTTATATGTTGTGTGTTGTATGTTGTGTGTTGTATGCTATATGTTATATGTTGTGTGTTGTATGTTGTGTGATGTATGTTGTGTGATGTGTGCAAAGTGTAGATTCCAAATACTGTAAGTGTGTTGGTGTGATGCATCTCATTGACCTTACAGTCAATACAACCCATTTAAAGATCATGGATTCTAACACATGCATTGTTTCCTATGTTGACGATACAGGCTAGACAGTACAAGCTAGGTATTATTTAGCTCTCTCTTCATTTCACTTAGCACACACATTATGTCCTTCGCAGACAAGAGCAAGTTGACAGGAGCATGCTCTAAAACGGAACACTCCAGAAGCTGTCTACGTTGCAATTTTTCCACATGCAACGAGGTCAGAAGCAGGCAGAGGTATTGCTCATGGGTAACGACAACAACAGCATCAGCTGGTTCTCTCACCTGCTCCATCTTCTGCCTCCACAGAATCAAGGACGAGACCAGCTTCCCCGCCCCGGGCCGGCACATGGCGGCCATCGTGTACAGCGCCTCGTCTCGCCGCTGTTTGGACCTCAGGAGTGCCAGCGCAGCGCTGGTGCTCACCTCGGGGGGGTTGGGGTTGTGTAAACTCACGCACCAGGTGGCGTAGACGGAGGAGAGGGGTGCCTTGTCATCACCGTGGGCGCTGCTGGGCTTGGCGTAGTTCAGGAAGCACCAGCTCACGCCCGTGGTGGTGCGAAGACTTGGGAACTGCGAGGGTCGGAGCCTGGGTCGGAGGTCGTCTGAGATCAGCGTGTCCCGCCGGGCCACCGGCTGTGCGGCTGTATCCATCGGCACCTTGCTGTCCTCGCCGCACGCTTCGACGTCTTCGCCGGTGGTTGTCATGGAGTATGGCGGGGTACTGCGCTCTGAGGTGCTACTGTCCATGGCGGATTCGACGCCATCACTGATCCCTGACGCGTTCTGCCGCAGTGAGCCGATGAATCTGCTTTGTTGTGAGCGTTCATCCTGAGCTTGGGCCGAAGTGAAAACCTGCATTTCTAAACCCTGCCCGTTGTCCTCGGCTAGATTACATTTGCCTAACTCCACAGCACTTAGCTCCTCCACAATCTGACCAAACATCTTCTCCTCTTTCACACGCTTTTGCTGTTTGACCTCCATGAAGAGGTCAAGGCTACTTGCGGGGGAGAGCATGCGCTTGTTAGTCCCGCCGCTGGAGGCGTTGGTGGTGGAGATGGTTCTCGAGGTGAGTGAGAGCGGGATGCCTGTCTTCAGTTTAGCGGAGGACAAATCAACCGCCTCCACGTTAAGTGCTGACCTGACGTCTCCCACCACGATCGTCGGGTCGAGGTTTCCAAACAAGCGGAGTTGGTTCTGAGACGCGGTGGTGGTGGTGGTGGCGGCACAGGTGAGGGAGCCCATGATGTCGTATTGATTGTCTAAAATCTGGGACACTGTGGTGTAGGTGATGCTACCGTAGGATGGCAGGTGAGTGTGCGCTCTGACAGGAACCAACATGCTGGGTGGTGATTGGTAGGTTCCCGTGGCGAATATCGGCAACGTCTGCGATAGCAGGGCGGTTGGCGTGAAGGGATGGACGCTGCCCGGGAACTGGGGCATCATTTTGGACGGGCCTTGTTGTGTTTGCTCAGTGTCCATATTGAGGGACTCCTGCCTCACAAGGTTTCCCCTCCTTCTCTCCCTGGTAGCAGAGGGGCCGGTGCTGATGTCTGCAAGTCTCACTTTGGACGCCGGTGTGAGGCTGCCGTAGTCAAATGACACACTGCGTACCTCTGGGAACTCCTTGCGGAAGTCGCAGGGCGCCTGCTCTGACGAGGACCGCCTCATCTCGTGCTGTTGACGCTGGTGTAGTAGAGAAAGGGCGTGGCCGCTGCCTGGCACGGCCAACAGCTCGAGCGGCCTGCCAAACTCATCCTGCCTGGCCGGGGAGAGGGACTTGAGGCTCTCCTCCCGCTCGAATGAGAAGGCGGAGCTGTAGGACAGGTTGCTGTCTTGGCTGGGGCTGCGTGAGAGGCTGGTGCAGGCAGACTCAAAGCTGGATTCACCCGAGGAGTGTTCAATGTCAGCCAAGCGTAGCCTTTTCTTCTTTGGGGGGAGTTTCTCGGGCGGGAATTGTGCTAAGGTTTCGCTCCGTTGTGGCCACTGAAATTCAACCTCCACCTGTCTCTCAGGCTCCTTCAGCTTCACCTTCACCTCCGGCGCTTTTTCAGGACTGTCGGGCTCAACCGTTACCCTGATTTCTGGGACCTGGATGTTGGACTGACGCACAAGTTTGGGGCCCATTTGAAAGGACTGGCCCGGTCTGCTAGCGTTACTTTCCATCTCACACGATTCAGTGTGCTCCAATGAAGCGTGATATGAAGAGATATGTTCCTGCCTCGGTCCTTGATACTTAACGTAAGACTCTGGTGGTTCGGGGACGTGCGGTCTATTCAATGAGTTTGTGTGTTGGATTACAGATATCACGTTCCCTACAGCTTTTCTGCCACATGTTTGGGGGTCCACCGATAACTCCATGTCACCCCTATCCAGCTGTGCATGAAGGCAGAGGCCTTTCCCTAAAGCTAAAAGCCCCAAGGCTCCTTTCATATCGTAGTCCTTGATCGAGTCCATGGGGAACCGGGTGATTTCTTCACACGCTTCTCCGTGGGTGTCGTACAGGCCTGACGAATCCTCCTCCTCCCTCTTCTCTTTGCGTCGCTTGCGTGTTGCCAGCTCCATTGCGTGTTTTTGGTGGCTGGCACTGGACATCGCGCTTTCCATCTCCAACACGCTGCTCTCAGGAACCTTCCCGTGGCTGTCGGCCTCGGCGTGCCCTTCGTGGACCGAGTGTTCGAAGGCGGCCTGTCGCCTGAGTCTCCTCATCCCCCCGGTGGTCGACCTCTCGTCGAAGGAGTGGCTTCCTCTGAGGCACGGCGGTGCGCTGAGGCAGACGGCCGAAGATGTGGGCATGGAGTTGCTCCTGAGCAGAGGACCCGCGTCCGATCCCCCTTCCAGCTGGGCCTCCACCATCTCCTCCCTGGCGTACGTCTTGGTGTTTATTTTGATAGACTCAACAACGTCCTTTTCCTGGGTAAAAACGCGAGAAACGCCCCTCTCCGACCGCGTCGCCGAGTGCTCGCTCGAGTTGTCCTTGCTGCCAATTGCGAAAGCCGTCATCTGCTTCGGGCTGGGCCTGTAGCACTTGCCGAACATGATTTCCTGGTAGGACTTGGCGTTGGTGTTGGGCGGTCCGGTCTGGTGCTCGGCACTCTCTGACCGCGAGAAGTAGCCGGAGTCGGTGCTGCCCTTGCTGGACTGACTCGGCAGCGAGAGGTTCTGCTCGGACTCACTGCTGCGTTTCTCCGAGAGCCGGAGCGCGAGCCGCTGTTTGACGGCACTGGATTGGATGGTGCGGCCGGACGGAGGAACGGCAGGAGATGCAGTGACTTCCTGGAGGTGAGATGACACATCGTGGGCCGCCATCGAAGTCCCTCCCCTCTTCTGAGCGATGAGGTTCAGTACCTTCACAGCCGTGCTCTCAGATCCAGCCTCGGAGGGGGAGTCCAGTAGTAGCAGCGGGTCGCCAACACCGTCGTCATCCGTATCTGTGGTTTGGTCGCCATCAGAGTACAACTCTGCCTCCCCTTCAAACGAGCCCTGGTCCATACTGGTACCGTACGAGCCCAGCTCCGAGAAGGACACACTGCCGGCTTTGACCAGATGTGCGTGAGATTTTCTGTGTTTGTACAGGTTGCTCTTGGTTTTGAAGGAGAACCCACAGGGGAGGCATGGGTAAGGTCTCTCCCCGGTGTGGGAGCGGATATGTTTCTTCAGCACGCTGGGTTTCGCACACGCCCGGCCGCAATAATCACAAACATATCTCCCGGGCTTTTGCGATTTCTGCGCCTCCACCTTGACCGCGGGGTCTGCCGACGGGTCCATCCCCGGATGTGAGGGCTGCTGAACGGCATCTGGGGCCAAACTGGGGGACTTCCTGTGGTGCCCTATAGCTTCCTGTCTGCCCAGCAATGGATATGTGGACGGATCATAGTCTTTGTGGCCGGCAGCGAGCAGCCGGGCCTGGGAGCACGGATCTCCTAATTGCTGTGAATTCCCTGAGTCAGTAGTTTCTCTCCCTCCGCATGTGCTTCGACTCTGACCTTCTTGCAGCTGCCGAAGCCGCCTCGCGCCCTCCGACTCCAGCGGCGGGATGCCCTCAGTCTGCGGCGCCGTTAGCTCCGATGAGCATTTTATCTGTGCTGCATTTCTGTCCTGATCCTCCGTGGAGCGTTTCACCTCTGCGATAGTTTCGAGTGACTCCATGAAACTCAATGTCACCTTCCTCGGGATTGATTTTCAAAAGGGAATATGCCTTACGTTGCCGTAGTGACGGGCTGGCTGGCGTGAATCGATTGCAGAGTAGGGTCATCTGCGAAAAAAAAAACACACACAAAGTGGGATTACCGATTAATGAGTGGGATTACCGATATACTCTGGATAAGACCTAATATGTGAGCTGTCGGCTAAGATAGTTAATGCAATTGCACAAACTAAAAATACTTAAATACAGTCTCCAAACACAACACGAGAGCATTAAAACAGACAAAAAAGATGCTACAGTTAACTATCTGCGACCATTAGCAATTCTTCCCTTGAGTGAGTGTGAATCCCACTTTTAAGGGAAGGAGGGGGGATATTTAAGGCCATTTCCCGAAAGTCCTCCTAATAAAATGTTTGTCTTAAATTCATAATGAGCAGTTGAGTCCACAGCAGGAATGGAAAAATCGGTCTTTACTGGGCTTTTAAACCCCTTATAAGTGCCCTATCTTACCCCTGGCAAACGCCCTATATCCACCACAGCCAAGTGTTTTGTGCAAGTTGGTTTGTGTTCAAACGCACGTGGCTGTGCACGGCGAGGTGTTTTTTGTGTGTATGTAGGCCTACATTTACTCTCAAGATGGTGGGAATATAATCCACTATGCTCTCACTACGATAGTGAGGAGGACGACGAAGAGGCTTAAAATAGAGTCTGTTTTTGAATCATATAGACACGCGTAGGACTACTCTGAGGAACCGTTTACAACAATACGTCCTTGTTCGCTTGTGCTGGATATTTAAATATAGCCTCAAATCGGAATCATGTGGGGTTTTCTTTATTTACCAGATCAATATTGGGAGCAGGGGAAAGGCTGGAGATCGATTAACATTTCCCTGCAAAGGACCGGACGACTGGAGAGAAACAGAGAAACAGGGCGATGAGGAATTGTGTCAAAAAGCAGCAGTGGCAGCACGACTGCTCAAGATGGGGTTTAGTGTGTGTGTGTGTGTGTGTCTGTGTGTGTGTGTCTGTGTGTGTGTGTCTGTGTGTGTGTGTGTGTGTCTGTGTGTGCGCCGATGCAGACTAGACAAGTAACATGACAGTATCACACACACACACACACACACACACAATAACAAATCATCTCATCCAAACCACTTAAGTCTAACCACTTAACCAAACCGGTACCAGAAGACCGTAAAAAAGAAAAAAAGGACACCTCAAACTTTTTCTTCCAGTGCAGCAGGAGGAGGGTCATTACGGGACTCGAACCCATCACCTAACACTGTAATAGGTACCACATGTGACGGCAGCGTTGAAGACACGGACCTCGCGGGACCCACAAAGGGAAGAGAAAGCCCGCGGTCAGCATTCCCCAGGCTAATATGAATCGGTGTGTCGTTCCACCGGAGCTCCGCGCCCAGGGGCTGGCTCCCTCTCTCAGGGCTTGTGTATTTCCATCTCCTCGCTGTCCTGTCTAACAAGGTTATGTAAGATTATCTGGTTCAAACCCTCCGAGTTCCCCGTAATTAGGACATCCTTCGGCTCTCATCTGCCTTTCTCTCTCTCTCTCTCTCTCTCTCTCCGTCTCTCGCTCCCTCCATCTATCTTTCATTCTCCATCTCTTTTTCTCTCTCTCTCTCCGTCTCTCGCTCCCTCCATCTATCTTTCATTCTCCATCTCTTTTTCTCTCTCTCTCTCTGTCTCTCGCTCTCTCTCTCCATCTCTCTCTCTCTTACACTCTTTCTCTCCGTCTCTCGCTCCCGCCATCTCTCTCTTTCATTCTCCATCTCTCTCTCTCTCTCTCTCTCTCTCTCTCTGTCTTTGTCAGAACACCCGACTCACTCCTCAGGCGTAAACCACAGGACAGGAATTCAAGGTGACTCGCAAGATGCCAAAAGAGAGGGAGAGAGAGGCAGAGAGAGAGAGAGAGAGACAAGGCAGAGAGAGAGAGAGAGAGAGAGAGAGGGAGAGAGAGGCAGAGAGAGAAAGAGAGAGATCAAGGCAGAGAGAGAGAGAGAGGGAGATCGAGGCAGAGAGAGGTAGAAAGACAGAGAGAGAGAGAGAGATCGAGGCAGAGAGAGGTAGAAAGACAGAGAGAGAGAGAGAGAGATCGAGGCAGAGAGAGGTAGAAAGACAGAGAGAGAGAGAGAGAGAGATCGAGGCAGAGAGAGGTAGAAAGACAGAGAGAGAGAGGGGGGTGTACACATCGATATCCCCCCCCCTCATCTGTATTTGTGAATGACAAGCTTCTTTTTTCTCCTCTCAGTCTCCCTGCTCTCAAAAGGAGGTTCAGTGGTTACGTAGTCAGCCTGCCACCCAGGGCTTCTCCCCCCGAGGAGGAACCAGGGAAGACGTGACGTGGACGTGGCAGGAGGTGGTGATGATGGTAGCGGGGTGGTGGAGGAGGAGGAGGGGACATCCCACGTAGTCGTGGGTGGATCACCAGCGGTACACCCGCCGTCGAAGGGAGGGGTGAGTAGTGGAGGTCCCCTCTCCCCCTCCGGTGAGAAGGTTTGGTTCAAGGTCGCCATGACCTCGTTGCAGAGTGGTCCATCCTGGAAGCCCAGGGGAGGCAGGCGGGGGGGGGGGGGGTATGGGGGTGCAGAGTGACAGGGAGATAAGAGACCCACCCTGTCAGGGGACAATGCATACCTATGAACCGAGAGAGAGAGAGAGAGAGAGAGAGAGAGAGAGATAGGGGGGAGGAAACTGAGCCGACACATCCAGCCTCTCTGGACTCACATCCACCAGGACTCAAGAGGACTCTACCAGCCCTGTATAGTCCTATAGAACAAGTCCTAGTGCTATATACAGAACCAGCCCTATATAGTCCTATAGAACAAGTCCTAGTGCTATATACAGAACCAGCCCCGTATAGTCCTATAGAACAAGTCCTAGTGCTATATACAGAACCAGCCCCGTATAGTCCTATAGAACAAGTCCTAGTGCTAAATGTAAATGTAAATGTAAATATACAGAACCAGCCCTGTATAGTCCTATATAGTGCTCTATATCTACAGAACCAGTCCTATCTACTTCTATATAGTTCTATCAGTACGACTCGATGTGTTCATGTCAACACAGTATACCACATGTGTATTATGTACATATGTACGTGTGTGTGTGTGTGTGTGTGTGTTGGCAGGTGTATGTCTGTTAGCAGGTGTGTATGTTAGCAGATGTGTGTGTGTGTGTTAGCAGGTGTGTGTGTGTGTGTGTGTGTGTGTGTTAGATTTGTGTGTGTGTGTGTTAGCAGGTGTGTGTGTTAGCGTGTGTGTGTGTGTTAGCAGGTGTGTGTGTGTGTGTGTGTTAGCAGGTGTGTGTGTTAGATATTTGTGTGTGTGTGTGTGTGTGTTAGCAGGTGTGTGTGTTAGCAGATGTGTGTGTGTGTGTGTGTGTTTGACAGCAGATCGTCTCACTCCAGTATCGAGCCTCCTCCAATACAAATTAATGAATAAGACGAGGCTTCCACTGCCAGTGTGTCTGTAATGTGCGTGTGCGTGTGCGTGTGTGTACGGTCCAGTCGCATGCCTTGGCTGCGTTCAGAATGCGAGGGAAGGAGGCATGGACACGCTACGGTACCGCATTACATCAGTCCGGTGTCCTCAGCCATTAAAGGGGCTGAGCGCCCTGCCTCGACACGACAACAAATCCAGAAATATCAGCGGCCATGGAGCGGTCTTCAGAGAGCCCCCCGGACGCCTCAACCGACCCCCCGGCACCCCCTCCTCCACCTCCTCCTCCTCCTCCTCCTCCTCCACCATACTGTAAGAGCACCCAACACACTGCATACACAATCAGCCTACAGTGTGTGTGTGTCTTTGTGTCCGTAACTGTGTGTGTGTGTGTGTGTGTGTGTGTGTGTCCCGTATCAATGACACGCCTGGCCGTGCATCCTATGGGAGCGTAGTGTCATTCACT
>OOFB01036203.1:22670-46712 GCA_900323305.1 Trachyrincus murrayi
TTTTTTTTTTAAGGGGTGTCCCCCCCCCCCCCCCCCCCACCAGGCCATCATCGCCCAGCAGGACAGCCGCGCCGACCTGCAGCTGCTGCAGTGGCCCGCGGCGGCGGCGTCTGCGTCTGCGGCAGCCAGCTCGGCACGGCGCAACAGCAGCGACCTGCTGCTGGAGCAGGAGAAGCAGCGTAACCAGGAGAAGCAGCGGGAGGAGCAGGCGGGCTTCCAGCGGCAGCAGGCGCAGCACCAGCAGGAGCAGCAGCGCTGGGAGAAGGAGCGCGAGCGGCAGCGGGCGCACGCCGAGCAGCTGGAGGCGCGGCTGTCGGAGCGCGAGGAGGAGTGCGGGCGGCTGGAGGAGCGGCTGGCCGCGGAGCGGGCGGAGCTGGAGGTTCAGCGGGCCGACTACCAGGGGGACCTGGTGAGGCTGAGGGACAGCACGCAGAAGGTGGAGCGCAATGCGCTAGAGCTGAAGTCCCAGCTGCAGAGGCTGCAGAAACAAAGCGACCAGCAGGCACAGGTGGGCCTGAAACACACACACACACACACACACACACACACACACACACACACACACACGTCCAGGTTATTAGGTATCCACAGAGTATCTGTGGATACCTATTGTTTTTGTATTTCTACTTGTTATTTGTTCATCTCTGAGCCCAGAAGGGATTTTCTTTTTGTGTAAAAATAAAAAGTCTTGATTTGTGAGACTTGCTATTTGTTATGGTTATGTTATGGTTACATTATCAATCTGTGTATTTACCTCCTATATTTGTATTTATATTAATGCTCTATACTCTTTATTTATATACTCCATCCTCTCTCAGCATCTGCAGGTGTCTCCGTCGTTCCACATGGACAGGAGGAGGGTCAGCCCCGAGCCCCGTCACGACCCCACCCCCATCAACCACAACAACCACAACAGCGGTCAGGGGGAGGTGCCCCCGGTGGTGTTCCCACGTAAGGAGAGCATGAGCCCCCAGCCCGTGAAGGCCGAGGTGCCCATCCAGCTGGTGAGCACCACTAACCAGCCCCACAAGGCGGGCAGCGTGCAGCAGCAGATCCCCACCAAGCTGGCCGTGCACAGCAAGGGCAAGATGTCCAAGAGCTCCAAGAGCCACCACAGGAGCTCGCACCAGAGAGCAGGTCAGCACACCGTCGTGATGTTATTACATATAGTACCACACAATGCACACAATCGCTTGTCCGTCGTGCAATGTGTAGCGTATTCATTTTGGTATTTTTTTTTATTTCTACTGTTTTTATTAATTCCTTGGATTATTCACCTGATACGGAGCGTTATACTGCCACCTAGTGGCTGGAGTCCTAACGCAGACCATTGCAGTAAACACATAAATGACTGAAGCTCATTTCGTGACTTGTGAACCTGTCCCTCCCCAGCGTCTATTGACATGAGTCTGGTGGTGCCCATCAAGATGACTGGGAAGGAGGGGGGCAGTCTGAGGGCTAAGAGGACCGCCAGCCCCCAGAGGATGCACTCAGGTGAGAGACCCCAGAGTCCCAGGTGGTTCTCGCACGCACGCACACACGCACACGGCTAGCGCACTACCGGTACGCTACATTATACTATGACGAATGGTAGATTAATCCTGTTTTTTTTATGTATATACATTTAAAATGGACATTTCAAGACTCTTTATTTAACTGGTTTTGTTTTAGTTAAGTTAGTTTTTGTATGTATTTTTCCTTAAATGTATGTATATATGCATGGTTTTTAAAGTATTCACCCAGCAGCAAATTGCGCTCTCAATCAATAATAATGCATTTCATGTGTAGATCGCTTCCCCCACCGATCGGTCTCCAACGTCAAGCCAACCCAGTTGTTCAGTGTACACAGTAGGAGCCACAACCCTCCACCTCCAGAGCCTCCACCTTTCCCGAAAGACTTGCTCAAGAAAGAGAAGGAGCGCATAGTATTCCTGTAAGAAAAGCAGCTTCTGATTGAAGCCACGCCGCTAATGGATTTGTTCGTTATGGATGTTTGGAATCAGCTGTTACAAAAACTCTGGCGCTGACTCCAATTGAGAGTTTGATTTGAGAAAACTTTCCTGGGAAAAAAAAGATGTCTTGATTACAGAGTAAGTATTTTTTGTGAAATTGAAAGTGTGCACTAAGAAGTCAAATATTTTAATGTTTTCTCCTGCCTTTTTATGACAGAAAACAGATGCATGCATACAGATGAGATTGTTAATGCTTTTTAGGATTTGTTCTTGCTCTTTTTACCAAAGACTTTGCCAGAGAAAAAGCTTTTATCCTTTTTTGCAAGTTAAAATAAGCTTCTGCCTGTAACCTTTTTAGCACTCTGGAAAAGTGAGCAGTTTTCCTTATTCTCTGGGTTTACGTCTTATTTAAAGATGAAAGATTGTTGCCAATTTTGTCAAATTGTGTGCACTCTTTTGGATGGCTGTGCCCACCACTCTAGATGACCGCTGAACCGTCCCAATTTTAGATTAGGTTTTAAAAAACCCAAAAAAGATGTAACTGAAATGTCGCTTTTGTCTATCGCAAGTTTGTTAGTGTTTCATGCAAATATTCAGAAGTGATGGTGTAAATTATGTTTTAAGTTCAGAATGGGCCTTCATCACAGAGGTGTAATAGTAGGGGTGAAAACAGGTGTATCTCATTAAGTTAATTATGGTCTGTAGGTATGCTAGTGCCCATAATTAACGTCATGAGATACACCTGCTTTAACCTCTACTATTACACCTCTGTGATGAAGGCCTATTGACATGGTGAAGATGAATAACTGAAGATGCATAAGATGATTGTAGGAGTAGTTTTCTTCCTAAATAATAGTACCATGAGTTTCCTTGCCAGCTTATATGCTGTAGAAATAAAAAAAAAGGTGCATTTAAAGCTTTTGCGTTTATTTACATCATCATTGAAAGCTTTTCACTTTGCTTATACTGTAAAATATAATCTCCAACTGACTATAAGACTCTGACACCAGTTTGGGGTGGGAACTGTGTCCAGCAGAGCTCATTTACAACCTAAGCGAAGGAAACACCCATATGTAAAACACCTTAGAGACGCTGCCTGGCCCAATAGTGCCAAGTTGTGAAAGGGATTTGCTCCCCACTGTCCTTCACTATAAAAGCCTTTACAGAACTTGCACAGCTTGCTAAATGGCCTGATGTCTTGTTGGGGAGAGTTCCTGGAAGGCTTTCTGAATTTATTGACAGTTTATTATAAGTCAATGATTGAGATGTCTAGAGCAACAAACGTTGAAATGAAAAGTTGCAAACCTTTTCTGTTGAATCCAATGTACCTTTATTTTTTATATTACATTGAAACCTTAACAGATCTATCAAAGATTCCTGTTAGTCACATATTTAAGGCGAATAATCTGAAATCTGCTTTCTATAGCAATTAATCGCAGACAAGTAAGAAGCTGCTTGTCTAGTCTTGCCTTTGAATCAAAAGCCAATTTGATTTACAACATGTATGAATATAACTAGGCCCAAAACGTTTGTGCTTGTGCTTATCTATAATCTGGAAGAGCCTTTTAAACTCTAAGCCTAGGAATGGAATGTGGAGTTATTCCAAAATCTCATGAGTAATAATTATGTACGGAGCAAACCAGTATACATTTTGTCTGTCCATTAATAATACAAAACTAAGAACATGTGCAAAGGAAGTACAGGACAACAGATTAGGAGAACTCTCCCGACATCCAAAAGCACCTCAAGTCATCTGCATAGAGCCTTGACCTGCACATCATCACTAGGTACAGCACTACACACTGGCTCGTAGTTAAACCACGGTCTGATTAAGGCAAAACAGAACAATCCTTAAAAGAAGCCAATTAAAACGACAATGAAATCCAATACAGGAGGCGAACAGTGGGCACTGTTTTAGAAAGTGTTCCAATCAAAAAAAGAATAGCATGCTAAATTAAATGAATCCAAAAACAGTAATTAACTACAAAATATAATAATCCAGATACACAGGACAATACTAATACATTGGGTACTTGTGGTTTAATAAACCATGGTAATACCATTACTTAAAAAGTAACAAAACCCTTCAGCCACTATTCTTTCCAGACAGTAAATACTGGGCCAAAGCAAAAAACAAAAGCCTTATATTGACTTTGTTAAAAATCCTTCACTATAGTGTGTGTGTCCTCCGAGTCAAAGAATCAGGTGATGGAGTAAATAATGCGGCGTAGTGTTGACTGACTAGGTTAGTTTCTAGAGTTTAAGAGCTTCGTTCCCTTAGTGAAAGACAGCACAGTGCACAGAGGAGGGAGGGGCTTAGTAGTGTGAAGATCTGTTCCAAGATCAGTTTTAACCCCCGAGTGTTCAGCACCTGCCCCATACCCATCCAGCAGCCTAAATGTACTGTTTCCTTTTCTGATTGTAGGTATTTACTTTGCACGGTGATCAACACTAAAATTGTCCATTACAAATCAATATAGGTTCCGATGCACAGTCTCAGAAACAAAATTAAAGTAACAAACAACAAATAACTATATATATCACAAAGTCTTTTCTTTTGTTTTATTCCAATTTGTGCTCCTCTTTCTTGGTGGTGGGGGATGTTTCCTGAGTGTCCTCGCTCTGATTGGTGGGCTCTGGGCTGTGCGGCTCAGGATTGGTCAAGGACTTCTCTGTGGGCGGAGCCGCGGTTTGTGTACAGTTTATGGGCGTGAGCGCTATGGCAGGCTGCAGGAGGGAGGGAGGAGGGAAAACACAGTGTTGGGGATGAGAGAGGACTGTGGCCCCGGCACACAATACAACGTAGCATTTGGATGGTCAAGAACACGATAAAGATAAAGACAAAGGAGGATCAAATACAGTCATCCCTCTGTCCATGTGTCAATTTGAGTTGGTTTAAGTAATTTAACTAGCCAATGAAATGAGAGCGATTTGCCGGATGGTCGTGGTGGTGGGGTCAGAGGCATTACTGTATGTTGAGAGTAGGCGATGCTAGAGCTGTGCCTTGAGTTGACCTTTAACCAACCAGCCTTAGCTTCCATGGCACGGGTTAACGACACCTTAAATAATGAATAGTTCAGCACCGCAAAACCCAAGGAGCGGGGGAAGCTCCTCTCCAGAGTGGTGGATGAGGGGGAGGGGCTCAAAAAATAACCTTAAGTCGGGGTTTAGGAAAAAGAGAGAAATTTAAAGGCAAGACCAGATAGGATACCTGCGGTGACAGCCGGGCGCGGCCGCAGCACCAGACTGGAGTAAACGGGATAGAAAAGAGAGGGGTGGGTTGGTTTGGGGCAGGGGTTACAGAAAGTCTGTTGGTACGGTGGAATCATTAAAAAAAATGTGAGGCAGTTACGCAACTTGAATTTCTACTTCATTGCGCAATATAGATAATTTTTTTGTGTCCTGGTGTTTTTGGTATAATTTGTTACGGGGGGGTCGGGGGGGGGTTCTTCCGCAGTGGTCACTCATATCAAACTGGTATTCACCACAAATCCACTTCCAGACCAGAACTGGGGCAGCTCCCTGCGCCACAGCGCCACCGCGAGGCTGGTGAGTAAAGTGCAAGGCACCAGGTAGAGCAAGGCCGGCTGGCCCATCTTCATCACTGCCAGCGCCACAAAGGTGACCAGCAGGCCAACGCCATAGGCTGAGAGAGAGAGAGAGAGAGAGAGAGAGAGAGAGAGAGAGAGAGAGAGACGTCATATTAGAGCATTCACTCATACAGGCCTTGGTTTCTAAATGCTACTCTACCAGTTGATCAAATATACATTTTATGACATCCTGGGATTCAAATGTAATGTTTATCCCAACCAACGAAAAGGCACAAAGATTATGCTTTAAGTCTCCATTTTAGGGCTAGTACAGCAAACTAGTGAAAGGAACGGTAACTTCACAGCCGATCCGCACCGCTCAAAGGCTGACGGGTACCTACCAATAGTGCACGCCACGAAGTAGATCCTGGAGGACTGGGTTAACATGTCAAACCTGTGACAATACGCCACCAGGAGACCTGGACAGACCACAACATTTTCACTTAGTCCAGTCCAGCGATACAGAACTTTGGGCATATTGACAACAACACATTGGTTAGCTGTTAGTTACCTGGTACCAAGACATCCCCAAAGCCCAGTAGGGAGAAGGGCCTGTCACACAGTGCCAGAGGGGAGGAGTTTAGCCTGGGCACCTTCAGCACCATAGGAAGCTGGAACAAAACGCAAAAAGGACAATACGGGTAAGTAAACCCAAAAATCCCTTTTTCTGTTGAGGTCTCACGAAGTGTTGGTGAACATTTCTGTGTTATTCTTAACTAAAATGTATAAAGTTGTTAAACAGGGGAAATGCTGTGTAAAATACGAGGGGTCTGCTACATCCAGCTAAAAACACTTTTCCAGAGTGGTAGCTTTCTATTGGCTGCGCTCCCTTGTTCCAGCGTTGGTCCTATGGAACCCAGTATGTTATATGGGCAGGAAGTTCTATACGATCAATGAGGCCCAGCAAGCTCACCTTTTCATGTGAGGCGGAGTCAGAGGGGCCAGCCGCCACCTCCACCATTATACTCTCTTGGCTCTGGCATGGAGAGACAGGGAGGTTCAAATGAGTTCCCACTGACCATCCACTACAACCTTCAATATTAAAATATAATGACTAAATACATGAATATCAAAGGTTTCGCTTACCTTTGTGAGGAAGGGAGTGATAAATACAAAGAAAATATCGTAGACAAAAAGGACAACCAAAAGTAAAGTGCAGGCCTGCAAAGAAGAAGAGAGAGAGAGGGGGGGGGGGGTGGAGAGGGGTGATGCACAACACTCATTTAAAAGAGTTTACTCTTCAGAATCAAGCAGCTGAATAGGACATTTGAAACAACAGCAAACATTCATGTTCATGTCAGCAGTGCATTCATGCGGTGCCACCGACGCACCTTGAACGTGGGCAGTCGGATGGTTTTGAGCATGTAGAGGCAGAACGCGATCCCCAGGGCGTCCTGTAGCACCCAGGCCCACCTGGAGGGCGAAACAAACGCACACCATATGGAGACACAGACTCTTGTACCAAGCCCCCCCCAATGCTGGGACACACATTGCCATCCCAAAATAAATATATCAATAACAACAACAACAAGGAAAATAAGACTTTAGTCACACCTAGAACCCATGAACATTTGGCTGTTATAGAGGCCATCACACAAACACAGCAGTGGTCACCTGCAGGGGGCGTCGGTCGGTTCCCACACAACAATGGAAAGACTGAGGCTCTTCGCTGATCTTTTTCCACTCCTGCATTCTTGTGTTGCAAAAAATGTCCAAGCACATGGCGATACCCCATGCTCCAATAACAACCGAGTTGGTTTATAGGAGCAAATCATATCAGAATGGGAGCCCTGTTGGACGCCTTGATGGAGATCTTAATGTACAGGCAGCAAGTAGCTACACCACCACTTTTCCTAATGTACTGAATCGTGTTACATTTCCATTTGATCTGCCAGCAGAGAGAAAGAGTGAGTGTGTGTGTGTGTGTGTGTGTGTGTGTGTGTGTGTGTGTCCACTCTATACTCACTGGTCCTCATTGCGGAACACAGCCCAGGTGACGCTGACTCCGATGCAGAAGGCTGAGAGCAGCAGACTGCGGATCTGCGGGCGCTTGTGCAGGTACGGCAGGTCGTTCTCCGGGACCCTACCGCCACAACGTCAGAAAAACGTTACGGGTATGTTGGCAAGCAGCATATCATGTCACATGTTTATGTGTGAGAAATGGTACATGGAGACGCTAGATATTTGTTGTTAAAAAGATACATTTGCAGATTTGTGGCCTGTTTATGAGAGTAGTGTAGCTCATGACAGATGGTGGGTCTATTAATGAAACATTAATACTGGCCAAGAGTAGGACTCCTTGCCTACTGACTACTGACTTTCCGTCCTTCAACTGCATATTGAATGTTGATTTGAATGTGTTTTTACACTGTGATACCCATATGTACAGTGTCCTTATTATTATTATTATTATTATTATTATTACTACTACAGCTATGAAGAAGGGTGTCCACTTGATAACTCCAATGAAGTGAGTACCCCTATTCATGACATCACGACTCAAGAAAGCAAGTGATGGCTACTATAAGAGGGATTCATTGTTAAATCCCAAATCTTTGGAAGCAAATGATGGAATGGACACAGTTTGAACTCCATCTGGGAGGGCTCACCTGCACTTGCAGAAAGGCATTCTTCTGACAAAAGGCCACAGGCAGCTGTATAAGCCGACGGAAGACGCTATGCAGAAGATGACTATGACCCATATGGCTAAAATGAACCCAAGGGGAGAAAACGAATGTATTAATTGGACAGCAGCATTTGTAGATGCTAAGCTACACATAATGTATATTTTTGGCAAAGCCAACTTAGATCACACATACGTAAAGTCGTATAGTACTGCAATACAGCTTAGAAACTTAGTATTGGACGGTCACACCAAAACTCACCAAATGAAACGGAAGTAGAAGTCATTATCGGACACGATGGACTACCATAAGCAGTAAGTGTGTGTGTGTGTGTGTGTGTGTGTGTGTGTGTGTGTGTGTGTGTGTGTGTGTGTGTGTGTGTAATAGTTAATAGTAATAGTAATAGTTAAGTACTTGTAAGTCGCTTTGGATAAAAGCGTCGGCTAAATGCCCTAAATGTAAATGTAAATGTGTGTGTGCTTACCCAGGTAGTCGTAGAAGTAGTAGAGCAGCAGCAGCATGGTGCAGCACATGATTACGAAGACAGAGATCATGATGGGCGTGACGTCCACCGTCTCCTCGTCCTGCTTCTCGTTGCTGTCGTCTCGCTTGTGTTTCATGTAGCGCCTGTAGGGGGAGGCCGGTGCACGGTCGGATTAGTTGGGGAGTTTGTTGGAAGTTAGGGATGGAAGGAATAAAAAAAAATGTATCATGCGAGCATCGCCATTCTTTGCGCCGACAATACTTCAATACAACATTTGTTAAAACATAAAAACAACCTATGAATGAGTATTCATCCATTCGGTGGATTACATTCATATCCACGTGGCATATTACAGGAAGTCCTGTTGTTTTTGTTTCCATTGGCTACACAGGATGGTTGTTCACAAAAGATAATAAACTCAGTGTTTTAAACCTTGGCTGGTCATCTATCAAGGTAATCAGTGGTATAGATCAACTTAAAGGCCACAGCCAGTGAGTGTACTCGTTGGCGTAACGGTCGTAGTAAGAAGGAGTAGATGCTTTCCCCATTCTTGTCTGAACATCTCTATTCTCCTCTAGTCTTGAGCCTTTTTTCTTTCCCTCTTCTTCACACCAACAGAGACCCCAGCCGACATTGCTCTTGGTCACTATGGTAACAGTAGAGAAGAGCGGAATCCAGATGGACTCTCGAGTCACTAGATTGGCCTCAGATGACAACAGCGCTGTCCTTTGGCTGGGTCGCCAACGGTAACGGAGCAGACCACTCTATCACTATGTGGGCAGAGAGCCCGCGGCCAGAGGCTCAGAACAGGCTGAGCTACTCACACATGCAAACACAAACAGCATGTTTCTGTACAACTACTCGCCAATTAAACGGTGGCAAAGAAAAAGGTCCTGGCAAATGACTCACCCTCCCAATGGATTGCCTTTGGTTTAAACTTAGCAGCCGAGACTAAAAGCATTGCATTCATTGAAACATCAAGGAACTTGTAATTGCATGAAATTATTGAATTACCCGCAAGGCCCTCAATTAAAACATTTCTAAAATAAACGCCCTTTCCAGACCCCCACTCCAATCCACGTACTTTTTGGTGTCTCTGCTGCCAGCCAAGTAGCCTCCCATGGCTACCGTTCCCACGGCCATGATGAAGATGATGACCATGTTGTAGTCCAACACGGGCTCCTTGGGCGCATACATGGCCACCTCTCTCCCGTCCTCGAAGGTCTGCAGGCGTCCAAGCAACACAACATTAGATAACATCTAGCAGGAATCAGACAGAAACCACCAGCTCCCCAGTGACACTGAACTCTTTTGAATGGACCTAATCTAATTTTATAAGTTGTTTACTTTGTACGTTGCTCTGGTCACTGATAGCAAAGTGTAATAACCAATGAAAAATGAATACAAAGAGGCATCGAGACAGCAGTAAAGATGAGACTGTACCAGCCCAGTAAGTTAATGCATTCTGGAAATTAAGGATAGTTGCATTTTGAAGGTTGAAATTACCTTTCAGTTCAGTTTGGAGGCTTTTTGCAATTTGGTATTGACTTTAGCATAAAGTATGATCGATAATCGGCAGACATTCCCTGAGACTAATGTGGAAATAGTATTTAACTCCCCCGTGGCCTGGTGTAAACCATCTCTTACCTTGCTAATGTCCAGCATGTCAGTGTAGCTGAGCAGTGCTACGGGGATATCAATCTCCTCGTACTGGGTCTTGTTTCCAGCTGGTGGCGTCTGTAATAAACTGTGACTTTAGCATATTGAATAAACATTAACAGTGAGTCAATAGCTCAAAACAGTACCCCACACATTTTGACAATCAACTCAACTATTAAGTCACTGAAAGGTTTGTGGAAGTCTCCTCAAATGAGGGAAATGTCTATGTGCCATTAAGGTTTAAAAGTTCCTGGGTCCTTTAAAGTGACGAATAACTACTGTATTTATGCCAGCAAATGGCAGTCTGGTCTTATGTTATCAAAACCTTGTGGTATGATTTTATAGTCCTTCATGATATACCAGTGATCCAAGTTTGACATAATGCACATAATTACATTGCCTTTATTAGATACATAAGGTTATATCCATCCTATTCTTATCCACAAACCCAAATGTCATTATCAACCCATTTCACGATTGCATTTGTGCACAGGCCAAAAATAAATAGCCTAATAAAACAGAGCCCTCCTCACCAGCGGGTCCTTGCTGACAATGAGCAGGCCCCTGGCACCGTTGATCTGGGCCAGTCGCACCTTCTCGTAGAAGGTGCAGTTGCCCCTCATCACCATGGGAATGCGGTTAGGGAAGCCCCCATCGGGTACCTCAGAGGCCGAGCACAGGACCGACGCTGTGAGGTCATGGATCTGGAGACGGGACTAGATGAACACAAAGATGAAATTATACAAAAAATGTAAATACCTAGAAAAGGACGTTTGACACAAAACACAGTGTATAAAAGTTTCCAGTAAAGACATGATATTTAACTTGAATTGTTTTCAACTGAACGTATTTAACTGTTAACTTACTGCTTTGTTGAGGTCCTGGGGTAGACGTGCCCACTGGGAGTTGAAGAATATGCAGTAATCTTTTCCTTTGCTATTGTCTTTGTCGCTGAAATGAGCCATGCCATACTCACCTACGACCTATACATAAAATACAATATAAAACAGCAACGGTAAATAAATATACACGTAACTGTTGTGTTTGTGAAGGTGTAACTGTTGTGTTTGTGACGGTGTAACTGTTGTGTTTGTGAAGGTGTAACTGTTGTGTTGTGTTTGTGACGGTGTAACTGTTGTGTTTGTGATGGTGTAACTGTTGTGTTTGTGAAGGTGTAACTGTTGTGTTTGTGAAGGTGTAAGTGTTGTGTTTGTGACGGTGTAACTGTTGTGTACAATAAAAGTTTGCAACTCCCAAAGCATTTTTCTCTGTGACTTCAAATTCACTGATAGGACTCTATGTTCTACAACTACAAACTCCACTGTCACGGGTGCTCGGTTGTTGTTAACACCTTCATACATCACCAGTTACGCTCGAAGATTGCGTGTATTTAACAACTCATTTGTCAGAAGTGAGACCAGGTATGTTAGTACAGTAGGCTGTAGACACGCCATACCGTTGTTTCCTATGAGCTACACAGAATCCCGATTGGCTATCTCCGCAAGCTAACAGCGCTATAGCAAGCAAGCTAATCATTATACATTTTTTGAGAAAGAATCATTACGACAACCACTCTCGTGTTGTATTACCCGGGGGGAACGCGTACATTATTTACAACGACAAACTAGTTCTGCATGTTACCTTTTGGATTAAAATAGCTGCCCAAATCAGGTTTATAGGGACCCCCATGGTTCCTAGCTTGTTGTTGTTGTTGTTGTTGTATCCCCCATCAACGGCTTGAGCGACCTAGTGCGGGCACCAGCTGTTTAGCCGTTAGACCCCGCCCATTTTCTGCAGTAAGGTTGCTATTGGTTGTCTGTGTTATAGCAAGAGCGCATGTGTCGCTCGATTGGGTCAATTTGAATGTCGATCAAAACAGAATTAAAGCATAGAAGTGTAATTGTGGCGTACGGCAGTGTGTGGAGTTGTGGCAACTTTGTGTCTGGTTTTATGATTGTTCTCGTTTGGTTTTATATTCAAGGCTTGACATTTATCGCATTAAATAGTAAACATTAATAAACATACATTGTACTAACTAGTTACACTCGACACAACGAAACTGATCGCAGAAGGTAACTGTTCCAGGTTATAACACTGAGGTTACTTTGAAAGAGAAGTTATTTAATGTTCGATTTGTTGCCAATTAAATGTGGAAATAAATACGTAGTAATTAACAGAAAAACTATTGTTTGCTAATTTGACATTATTTAATTGGTCTCCCAGGCTGATGATACATGGAGATCTGTAAACTAACATAAGTCTGAATCTTCCATGATCAAAATCGTATAAATTAGTAAATTATAAAAAAATACCAATTTTTTTATTTTACTAATTATCCATAAGCATCTCTACGTCTTACGATGGGTTAGTTCCATAAGTTTTAATGTTTAAGAAACCTGTAAAACATCGAAATCGTCAGCTTCCCTGGTGGTCTAGTGGTTAGGATTCGGCGCTCTCACCGCCGCGGCCCGGGTTCGATTCCCGGTCAGGGAACATCCCTTTTATTTTAAATACAGTACGGCAAATTATCATTGAATGGACTACATGTAACAAAACGATATCTTGTCAAAGACACTAAACACGTATTAACAATACGTCTCAAGTGTCTTTACAAACGTTGATCAAATGCTCCATTTTAAAAAGCTAATCATGAGGCTGACTTTAACCCACCAGCCTGTGAGAGTTGACTCCCTTCAGTATGACGTCATTCCCTTCAGTATGACGTCATTCCATATGTCCGTCCTCCCAGCTCACTAGCCTCCAGAATCTGTGCTCTCCTCCCTTTAGGGAATGCAGCACTCATAACGCCAGACACAATGTAAGTACCGCTGTACTTTATACACACCTCTTGTTATTATGCGATGTCTTCGTCGTATAGTTGTTATTACAATGTTACGGGCCGCGTATATGGCGTATATCTTCTTTAAAGTTATCATACAACAACGAGTGGCTAACCTTTGCTAGGCTAGCCACGTTAGCTAAGATTGTCATTTAGTAGCATATGTTTCCCGAGCGTGATAGAAAGGCTTTGTTGTTAACGTTCATCTGGGATCTCTCGATATAGACAGCTGAACGAGTATGTGGCATTTATGACACACTTTGATGACATTGTTACATTAGTTAGGAGCTGTTACAATGCTATGTTGGTGTACGAGGGGCTCTTGATTGTTCTGTTTGTTTTGTGCTAAATGTCAAAAAACCAACCTGTTAGCATTTTGTTGCGATATGTTATTTAAAGATGGCTCAGGGGGTTTTAAATACACAAATAGCCGTGAGTCCCAGTCCCTTTAATGTGAGGCGAGCGGTCCAGGGGATGGGATGACCTAGGTACCACTGGAATGCAGATGTCCCTCACTTGCCAGAATGTGTTAAGAAAACATCTTCTGCTATGCTGACTCTGGCCAAATAAGGACTGTAGTAAAAAAAATATTCTGGCTTCTGAATGGAGGTTTTTATTCCATGGCACCAAATGGGTGCCAAGGTTTTCTTCATTTGTAATTCATTTACTTTGTTGTGTCTCCTTTTGCCTCAGCTAAGGTCAAAGGCTTTCTTCAACATGGCAGGCTTCAGGCAGGAGGACGTTGAGGTGTTCTATGAAATGGGAGAGGAGCTGGGGAGGTAAGTTTCCCTTTTTTATGCGATGGTTTTATCACCGAAGAAATTGTTTGAAGAAAAATTCTGGCACTTATTGTGACCGCACACGCAGTACATCTCTAAACACCAAGATCGGCTGCTCGTGAGTTGACTCTTTAATCACTGTGTAGTTGTATATCCGTGGCACGCCACAGTAGAGCTTCATGAATGAGTCATCTAGTTGGAGTGGAGCTCCCTGACTTTGTAGCTCTATATGGAAGTGGTGTTTTTCTGCAGTAATGCACCAAAGTCATGACATCATCGCCTCTCATTCTGCTCTTCCCCCCTCGATGCTAGTCTAGTGTTGGAAAAAGTGTGTGTGTGTGTGTGTGTGTGTGTGTGTTGGCCTTCAGGCATTTGATTGCTAGTTTTTGATTTGTAAATCAACACCAATTGACACCTTTGCAACAGATGTGTATTTGGCGGAAAATGAAAAGAGATGGTACTATCGAGCTTGTATACTCTGCTGCAGTGTAAACATTGCTTGTGTCCTCCTCCCCGCAGCGGGCAGTTTGCCATTGTCCGCAAGTGCAAGGATAAGGGCTCGGGCCAAGACTACGCGGCCAAGTTCATCAAGAAGCGCCGCCTGTCGTCCAGCCGCCGGGGCGTGAGCCGCGAGGAGATCGAGCGCGAGGTGAACATCCTGCGTGAGATCCAGCACAGCAACATCATCACGCTGCACGACATCTTCGAGAACAAGACGGACGTCATCCTGATCCTGGAGCTGGTGTCCGGCGGCGAGCTCTTCGACTTCCTCGCCGAGAAGGAGTCCCTGACAGAGGAGGAGGCCACGCAGTTCCTCAAGCAGATCCTGGACGGTGTCCACTACCTCCACTCCAAACGCATCGCGCACTTTGACCTCAAGGTTAACACTCTTGAGGAGATCCAGTGGGAGTGGCAGGGGGGGGGGGAGGTTTGCTGTTTGTTTGGTAACTATATGACATGTTGAGTATGGCTTTTTGATTGTAGTTGGCGTGCTGCTACCAGACGTTGCTTTTGTGAGTCATGTTATTGGCAGGGAGTCAGTCACTCGCACCACTTCGCTGTTCCAGAAAGGGGTTACGAAATGTCTAGGGAATTCTCAGACTGCCTTCGGTGTCTTTTTAGTATTGCATTTTTTCTAATTGAGTTTATTTTATTTTTTTCTGGTAGTAATGGAGTTGCATGCTGAGTCCTGAGTCAGCCTCATACTTGTTGACAGTGGGGCGCCTTTTAAAAATGCTGACAAGGACTGACTTTGCAGCAGGCTACAGCTGTTAGTTTGTGGGCGACCTCATCCATTTGAAACTTGGCTTGAAAATACCTTATCATGGAATGTATCTTTTGGTACACTATGTGCACACAAACTAAAGTAGAACAGTTTGCCTTTTTAGTTCACGTGTGAGACTCCATGAAAGCCTTTAAAACTGTGTGTGTGTGTGTGTGTGTGTGTGTGTGTGTGTGTGTGTGTGTGTGTGTGTGTGTGTGTGTGTTTTTAATGCAGCCTGAAAACATTATGCTGCTGGACAAGAATGTCGCCAATCCCAGGATCAAGCTCATTGATTTCGGGATCGCTCACCAGATCAAGGCAGGGAACGAATTCAAGAACATCTTCGGAACGCCAGAGTTTGTCGGTAAATTCCAGTTTGATTTATTTCCATTGAAGTCCGCCGTACCGGTGACCAAGATTGTTTTACCTAACATCGTTAACATGTTTTACAGCACCAGAAATAGTCAATTATGAGCCACTCGGACTGGAGGCAGACATGTGGTGAGAGTTTTAAGTTGATTAATTAAATTAAATAAAGGGCATTCTTATCCATACGACTAAAGCCCACTAATTTTTCTCTACGCAGGAGCATTGGAGTGATAACTTACATTCTGTGAGTACTGTTTTAAACTCCACGTATCTTTGCATGTACCTCTGCCTCTATACACCGTTATGCGTGACCTTACACTGCATTTGAGGTCTTTACCAGTATTGTAAAGACCCCTCCTCATCATCATCATCATGTTCTCCATGTTAGATTGAGTGGCGCCTCACCCTTCCTGGGGGAGACCAAGCAGGAGACCCTCGCCAACATCTCCGCCGTCAACTACGACTTTGACGAGGAATACTTCAGCAATACCAGCGAACTGGCCAAGGACTTCATCCGGCGCCTGCTGGTCAAGGATCCCAAGTAAGGACACTCACTTACAATCAGTCGATTGTACTTGGTACGACCAAGCGACAGCCATGACCTGTTTGGGAGGCTCAGGTGGGAGAGACTAGCACGTAGTCCCTCTAACGGCCTTAGGGTGGTGGTGGTGGTGGTAGGTGGATGCAGATAGGCCCGTCACCATTCTAAGTCAGCGGGAAGATTGATTTCCTTCTCGTTATACAAAGCCAGTAAATTTGTTCGGTTAGGATCTCAGTGGCTAGTTCATCTTCATATTATGTATTTTCCAAGGTCCCGGCTGTCAGTTATATTTCATTAAAAAGTTATTAAGGATTGAACATGAATGAGATTTGGCCATAGGCCGGAGTCATACACATGGAGTCTGTGATGTCACACACCCTTGTGTTTTGAAATGAAAGATGATGAGTTTGGAGGTGTGGTCGTGAAGCTCTGAACTTTGGATGATGTTTTCTGTGACGCATCCCGTCTGTCTGCAGGAAGAGAATGACCATCGACGATAGCCTGGAGCATTCTTGGATCAAGGTGGGTGTCGACTAACCCTCACCCTAGTCTTGATGTGCAATACCTTTTCTAGTCGGTACACAAAAGTGGGGCTGGAGTGAGACACCCATGTGACCTAATCACCTCGCTCGATATTACAATCCTCTGCTTGAGTCTTCAAACTCTCTTCCTGACCCCCTCCAGGTGATCAAGAGGCGCAACGTCCGCCAGGAAGACAGTGGCCGCAAGACGGAGCGCCGACGCCTGAAGACCACCCGTCTGAAGGAGTACACCATCAAGTCCCACTCCAGCATGCCGCCCAACAACACCTACGTCAACTTCGAGCGCTTCTCCCAGGTGCTGGAGGAGATCGCGGCGGCGGAGGAGGGCCTGAGGGACCTGGAGCGTAACCAGCGCTCGTGCCGCGATGACGTGGCGGCGCTGCTCTCCATCTACGATGAGAAGGAGGCGTGGTACAAGGAGGAGAACCAGAGCATCTCCAGCGACCTGGGCCACGTGCGCCAGGAGCTCCAGCGCGCCCAGGCGCAGCGGCGGCAGAGCCAGGAGGAGGCCAGGGCGGCCATGCTGGCGGCAAACGCCCTCAAGCGCAAGTTTGGCCGCCTGGAGAACCGCTACGAGGCGCTGGCGGAGCAGGTGGCCTCGGAGGTGCGGTGGGTGGAGGAGCTGGTCCGCTCCATCTCTACCGAGAGGGACGGCCTCGGCACAGGCAGCATGCCTTAAAACAACCACTTTAGACCAATCGCTAATTTCGAACTGCAAGGTGAGCTCCAAACCGCCGGTTGTTGCTTTTTCTGATTGGCTGGCGCCAGGAGATGATGGCACTTGAGTAACAATCTAAACAATCAATAAAATCCAAAAGTCAATACGCAAAAGCTGCCGTTTGACCAGAGGTGGTGCTGCCCCTGCGGTTTGATTTTTAGTATGCTCTAGTATGTGAGTATGCTCTTTAACCTTAACAAAGACATTTTCCTCGCTCTCATGTGCTCGCACTCATTTCTGTCACAGCAGACCTTTTTTGCGGAGGAGTTGTCATCATAAGCTATAGATGAAACCGTGATAGAAATGTCCCTTCAGAGAACACGTGTAAGTCAAGTATCAGAAACACCAGCAATTAAAGAAGGGGTCCCATATCGTACGCTGTCGGGCTGGAGCATCATGCTCGTTCCTTTATTTTATAAATATATTTATATTGTCAGAGAATCTATGCTTTTTATATTAGAATGCTATACCTAACGATGTTATCTTGTAAATTGTACCGGCCGTTTCATTTTTTTTTTTTTCGCTTTTTTTTTGTAGCAGAAATTGTTCCTCTAAAAATCAATTAGCTGTTAAATGTATGTATACCCAGCAGCGTTTGTCTGTGTACAGTTCAGGGGATAAATTCTGCTTACATTTATTTACAGCTTTTATGGTAGATGGATTCATCGTCATGATGCCTCTTATTTTGAAATTAAAATGACAGAAGAAAGTAGAAAAATAGAAAGTGTAAACTGAACTTAATCATAATATTCAGCACATATTTGTAATGCTTTAAACCATCTTTGCCAGTGCCTGTTTACCTATGGACAAACGTTGTTGCCTCTGCAATCCTTGATCTGTTATACAATAGTCATGACATTCCTATTTCATGGACACTGCTCAAAGTCTTACACACATTAGCCTTCTGTACCAAATTGACTGCATGGAAATATTTTGTTTGATATAATTTAGTTTTCATTTATTTTTTTTTAAAGTTTTTTTTTACCATGGTTGCCCACTTTCAAACATTCCATCATTAAGTTTGACCTCTCAGCATCACATTCCCCATATTAGCATAGAAACTATCACGCAGTACATCTCAGTCAGTAGTCAAATGTATCCATGTGTGTCTTAAATTACCATAGGTTTTCACCAATCTCTCAACCGCAACATGAATCATATTATTATGTACTCTTAATATTCTCTCTGTGTTTGTTTCAAATGAATAAACGCATTACTGTAATCAGTTTCCTTATCGTTATCGTTCTAACGATGCAAGCACAAAACACCACCGTGGGAATGACCTTGGATGCCTAACTAAACATTAATGTATATACTGAATATTGTAACCTCAGAATGCTTCCCTCATTGTCAACTGTTATTTCCCTAACCTTTGAATCTTTGTTGAGAAAATGGATGCAGAGTTATACATTATTTGCCAAATATACATGAAATTCAAGGATGACGTACAATACAATTGCATAGAAGGCAGTTATGTGCTGCCCGGTTACAATATGAAGTCCGCCCTCTGGTGGAGGTTGACTTGTATAGGAATCTTAAATATTCACGACATTTACTGTGCAATGCAGTAACATTAAATTAGCAGTGGGCTACAATGGAAACCTGGCCAGTCTGGTGAACAGCCATTAAAACGCACCCAGGGAAGGTGAAGATTTCACTTGTGTTTAGCTCAGCAATCATTTAGCTATTGGATAGCACAACAATTAAAACCAAAAACTGCTTAGGTCAATTTAAGATTGATTATTATTATTAGTGGATATGCTAATAAATAATAAGAAATGCATCAATAGAAGAGAAGAAATTATATTCTTTCTGTGAAATAATTAGAAAACTTTTGTTCACAATAACCATTTGTATAAATAATATTAAGAAACCCATTTACGCAATCCAGCTCCTTCAACCAAATTGAAAACAATCAGAACAGAACTGCATCTGCCTGGTAAATTACTTGTTTGAACATGCTCTGAATGAACTAACAGCTGGAACAGATGAGTCATGAAGAATCACAGTTTTGGCAGTGGTCTTGGGGGGGGGTACTGCAATTTCCACACCAGTGATTTTGGTCCAATCAACTGTTTGAAAGGTCTCAGACAATTTCCTCATTGTCTAAGAGGTTGGAGTTATTTTAATAGTAAGATGAGGTATTCAATAAGGAATCAAATGAGTCATAATATATAGATGACGCTGTCGTCTTCGTCATGGGAAATCATCTTTATTGGATGGCTATGATGGCTCATACCAGGGGTCTCTCTCTCTCTCTCGCTCTCACACACACACACACACCCACACACACACACTTCTGTGTTCTCCCTCTCCATCTGCCTCCTGGTGGTCATCCTTTGTCCTGCTTCACCTTTGCCCAAAGAGAGCAATAACAACCAGAAGTCACTTCATGTTGTCCTGTGTGAAGGTCGAGCATGGCTTTTCCCTCACCTGTTTCCGGGACGTGTTCCGGACGTTTCCAGGAAGAAAGCTCTGTGGATGCTACCCAGGGGCTTGTCTCTCTCCCCAGCTTCCTAATGAGTACCTAACCTGTTCTTAAACGCCTGCCACTCACAATAGACCAATAAGGAACGTTTTGAAGAAGGAAATAGGAAATCCTGAGGCTATAAATACAATTGAAAGCGACAAGAAAAATGCCTCTATATATCTATATATCGCCAGACTGCAGACTATTCAATTTGAGGGCCTATGTATGACAGCATCTTTCTGCAAGCCACGGTGGGTGTACAATCCAGACATCACATGATGATACCAGTCATCCCCTTAACCCTCTTAATCTTATTTTGATCCAATCTTACAGGGCATACTGAGTTAGGCCAGTTAGATGTTCATCATACGCCACCGGGCATTCACTGAGCCTGCATCTGTAATCCAAAAGAGCTGCCGTCTTTGATGCCCACCGGAAAGGAGCAGGAGAGGACATCTGGAAGTGCTTATGTGCTTAAGGAGTCTCTACCGATCTCCACATATGGAGATCAATGGGATCCACATGTCACATGCCCAGCTCCTCCTCCACCCCCCGAGACAGAGAGCACTACACATGATTACAGCGAACCGCCGTGGCACGGAATGCATATGACATTCAACAGCTTTCAAACTCAAGAGCACTTGGAAAATACTTCACAGTAATGCCGTGATTCATGTTAATAGGGACAGGGTTGTAAAACGATAATAGTACATTTGAGAGTGACAGTTCTCCGTTTTCATTTTGTATTGTGTTGTATTGATATTTAATGTTTCAGTAGTTAGGAAAGTTGTGATTGTAAAGTTGCGTCACCTCAAGTTCAAGCCATAATATCATAATACCCTTCGTAATCTGTTCATATATTATGTATATGTTATGTATCCTTATCTAAGGCTGTGTATTGGCTACACACTCCCCACACCTGCTGGGACGATTATAAACATCAACTGGTGCTGCTGGCTGCTTGATGAATCCTTCACTCATCCAGACTCTCTCCATCATTAAGTCCTTCTTGCCATCCAGGAAGTTCGGCCTACAAAAGCTGTGGGAAGAGGGGTAAGAGGGGGAGAGCTTCCACATCTTTCAAAAGCTTCTTTGAAAAAAAACTATTTTATTTCAATGGTTCCCAATCCAGAGTGCAAGGTCCCCACTAGGGGTCACCAAAGTGTCAGACCCTCTCGATTTTATAAAATGGAATAGCCTATGGAATTGTAACTACTATAACTGAAAAATTTAACTTCTTGCTTTCTGTTTACAATGACACATTTCCTATAATATGTAGTTTAGGGATCATTAAATATGAAATATAAAATGAGAAATACATTATATTCTGTTTTATTCTATGAATGGGTCCTCATTGCTGTTATTGTAAATCAAGCATGAGGGGTCTAATCTATTTTTATATAAAAGGGACTCTTTCTATAAAATAAATATGTATTTATTAAAACATACACAAATACATACAACTGTGCACCCCCACCCACCCACCCACAGACACACAGACACACCCTCAGGCCGAAGGTAGATTACCAAGAGCAATGTGCAATAGATATAAATTCTCCATCATACTATGTGCAATATATTTTTATCTGTTTTATCCTTATAGCATTTTATGTTATTTGTTATTTGTATAGTTATGTATTTGTAATATCTATCATGCCCTGCTGCAAAGTGAGTTTCCCTTGGGGGACAATAAATGAATGAATGAACTGAACTAAACTGAACTGAAGAACAGATATTCTCAGAGAGATTTCACTCACTAAAAGCTGACGGATGTCTATGACATTTCTAACAAATGACACTCTTTCTACAGCACCTTTAACCAGTTCCGCTGGTTTCGTCCTAAGTCCCAAGGTCCTATGTGCGCTGTGTATCTTTCTGGGAGGGTCAATACGAGAAAACATGTATCATGGTCGACGTAGTATTTCCCAGAAATACCCATTGAATGTTGTTTCTGCGCTAATTGAAAGTAATTTGCGAGGCACTCAGTGGATTACTTTGCGGTAAAGTGATACGCTTTGGACCAATTCAACGTGAATCGCTTGGCTCGTTTCAGAGAAGCACTGTACAGAGAACAGTATTTGACATATGACGCCCCTACCTGTCTAGCAAGACAATATCCAAATAAAGTGGGGGGGTGTTTGTTAATCTGTCGGGACAATGCTCAACGAGGCAGGAGGCGGCTGAGTGCCAGAGATGGCTGTTGCCATGGTGACTGATGCTGGTGGGCCTGGTAGCAGAAACAACAGCTCTTTTTGTTTCTGCGTCCTTTCACTGGGGCTCTGACTATCCATCACCCATCACCTGATTTTCAACCACATTGAGATGAACCATCTCATTTTCAAGGGGGGTCCTTGAAAAAAACACAAATACACAATAATAGACAAACTAAAAACATAGATACACAAGCGTGCTCTCACACCTCCAACCTCCAACCCCTCACCACAACTCCCAACAACACACAAGGTCCAAAGTACCAAAATGTGATAGTTAATATTAAAACCCACACGCACGCACACACACACACACGCACACGCACGCACACACACGCACGCACACACACACACACACACACACACACACACACACACACACACACACACACACACACACACACACAAATATATATGTATACATACATACATACTTACATATACATACATACATATATACACATATACAACATAGAAAATTATTAATTATTATATTAATTATGATTCTTTCCTCGTGAACCTCCTTTAAAGTTAAGAAGGTGGGAAACAAATAAATATGACTGAATTGTCTTATTCTCTATTCTCTCTAACTTCGGATAACTTTATATTTTCATATGAATGCCCTGATCCTGACCTTCATCTCTAGTAATAAATATAGGCTAATTTAACAGAGATGGACACATATAAGGACGGATTAATAATGAGACGCTAGAAAGGAAGGAATATTAAGACTAAAATCAAATAACGTCAACTGATGTCTGAATTCACGCTAATGATGCGTTACATATCCCATCAAGAGTGCACAGCATCATCGAGGTCCAAGAGATCAGAGGATGATACAGTAAAAACATACACCCCTCTCTTCTTCTATTTGGTACGATCGGCATACTATACAAATAAATAAATAGCGTAATTATAACGATTAATAACAACAATACACATTTAGCTCATAAAATCGTCTAATTATGCGTATGGATAATTAGGGACGACAATTTCCAAATTCGTTTTAGTATTCAATTCTTTAGTTATTGTACATACCAAAGTTATGCACCCCTATACAATTCCACTAATGGATCAGTCCGCTGTTAGGCCTTTGCAGTAGGGAGTTGTTTGGCGGAGCCCCGCAAGTTTTTCATTACTTTGGACATTGACTTTGTTTATATACGAAAGTAGTATTTCTTTCGATTCACAGTAAGTCGGCTTCCTGCCTGATTGTTTGTCTAAAGGAAAACACAAACAAACTATTTTGGTGCGCGGTACACACCACTACAACGCTCACACAAGGAAGGCGTCCCTCCTCGGCGGAGCTTATGATGCCGACGTTGCGGGACAGCACCATGTCCCACCCGGGCGAGAATTCACACCAAGTCCGGGTAAAAGCCTACTATAAAGGGTAAGCGGTTATTGTTCTTATGTGCGAATAGGAAGGGGAAAAAAACACATGTATGCGACCGCTGGTTTTGTGTTTAGACTTCGAGATGTGTCTTATCGGCTGGCTAACGTTAGCTAGCTAAAGGCTATCAACCTTGCTAATGTCGGCTAACCAGCTAGACAAACTTGACAAGGCAGACAAGTCAGGTGAAACTACCCAGACGTGCTGTCAATTTACATAGTTATCCCGATATTATACGGTATTTATCTAACTGGGGCGAATTCAGCAACTTGATTGGCTAAGAGTTGTGTCCTCTTTTGAAAAGCAGAAGCCCTAGATGGGAGTGAGTACATGTCTTTACACCTGGAGTGAGTACATGTCCTTACACCTGGAGTGAGTACATGTCCTTACACCTGGAGTGAGAGTACATGTCCTTACACCTGGAGTGAGTACATGTCCTTACACCTGGCGCTCCTAACTCCTCCATACCTGTCCGTACCTCTTGGCTAGTTTGCTCATTTAGACAGCCAACCAGCCTTCACAGATGGATACTGGACACTTGCTGTGATGTGGTTAATTGGTTATGTATTTATTGGGTATCTACCTACATGCAGGTTAATGGGGGGGGG
>OOFB01036211.1:1205-12083 GCA_900323305.1 Trachyrincus murrayi
GTGTGTGTGTGTGTGTGTGTGTGTGTGTGATAGCCTTGGGTCAGATCGGCTCAGGGTCATCTCCAAGTCCTAGCAATGGAACAGCATTAAAGACACAGGAAGTGAATCATCTGCCCCCCATTTATTTAGTTTAGCATTTCCCTTTCTGTCCATCTTTCTCTCTATCAATCTAACTTTGTCACTCTATCCTCTGTTATTTCCACCATCTTCCTTCCATTCAAGTGTGAGATTGTGAGAGATTCTTTTTTAGTACAAATAAAATACCCATACACCTATTTTTGAAGAGCTTTTCCACTTGACCGGAACAGCACTCACTTGCAAGAAGTCAAAAGCTAGGAAAGTAAATAGAGTGAATTTAATTTAACAAAAAAATAATAATAATAAAAGACACATTTACTTTAAAATGCATTTTCTACCCCAAGAGTGCAAACTAGAATATAAAACAGTACTAAAAAGTGAGCGAATCTAACCTGATTTAAATTGGACCGTAAATAAATTTAGAAGACAAGCAAGTTGGGTTTATTTTCTACATTTTATAACTAGTCAAGAGCAATATTTGTCAAATTGAAATGTATTTAAATGAGACACAAAGTCACATGCAATTGTGTATGTATACGGGTATGCCTGATTGAGGTTGTGCAGCAACACTGCAAGAAAATATATGATCTGAACATACAGTGACACAGGCAAAGATTAAATAGACAGATGAGGCTACACAGGAACACGGTTACAGCAGCTATGCCATAGGCAGATTCGGGTGGATTTCTGATTTTCTTTAGCAATATATGTTGACTCAGAATTCACAGAAATGCTGTTGCCGATACAAAGATCAGAGGAAAGCCAGTTCAGATTCTATTTGTTATGTTTGACTCAAGCCTGCCAATGTTTGCCGTTTTTAGGGCACCAATGTCCTCTTTCATACACCCTATTTGTTTAGAAGTTTCTATTGACATTAAACTTCAAATTATTGGCTGAGTTGCATAGCGGGCGGAGCTTATGGTTCCATAAGCAAAAGTCCCATTCATTTTTCCTGTACGAGTTTTTTATTTTCAAGATAACAAATTCATTACATAACATACAATCGCAGGAGGCTCCTCGATTATATAAGGATGATATTAGATTATATAATTGCTTTCCTTTATAAGTGCTTCAACTTCTTTTTGGAGAAATACAATTTTTATTTTTATTAAGTTAGTTATTTATAGTCTTGTACCTTGGCCTTTTTTTCGATTCACAATTGTTTGTAGTAGGCCTAATGATTAATCAAAGAGATTTTCACGTACATTTGAGTTATATAAATGCTCGAAAACCCAAACGGAAAAGTGGCAATGGGGATAGTGTATGGGATTTTTTACATCCAGAACCCAGACCCTCTGATAGAGCTCTGCAACTCTACGAACCCGTTATAAGACCTATAGTTTCTTTCCAATAATGTTTGCTTAGCAAACACACAAATGCAATCACTGTCAGAAATCTCCCTAAAGTTCCGGGTAGTCCTCAGATCTCAAATTTCGCTTCTCACACACACACACACACACACACACACACACACAATACCCAGTGTTTTTATATTGTATGATGTCTAACAGTATGTTATGTCTATCTAGCTGTGTAGGCCGTGGATTCTGTGCCATTTGTATAACTTGCTATTTTGTCATATTGTACAGAAAACGGCTATGCACATGTATTTGTGTATTTAAAAATGTCATGTCATGATAAATGCTAAGACAAAAAAATCAACGGCAACTTGTGTAGGTTGTATCAATGGTATACATTGAGACATGTCTACAAGCCTTATGTAACTCAAATCAGATTGAGGTTAAAGTGTATTGCTAAGGCTTATTACTAGCATGCGTTCTGGAAACAAACCCTGGCGGTGGTGTTTGCAATGATCAACATTGACTCATGCAAAGGATCGCATTATTGCATTTTTCTATAAAATCATCCTGTTATGTACACCTAATATATGTTAACAACTGTACCTCATTTTGTAAGTGATAAAGTGACGATGATTGTGTCAGTGACTGTATCTGTTTGGCATAAGTAGTTATTATTAGTAAATAATTTTTTTGTTTTTTCTCCCTCTCTCTGTTCTCCGGTTATGGTCTCTATGGTGAAGGATGGAGAGCACGACAAAACACAGATGGTAAATAAATGCACCTTTTAATATACCAACAACAACAGTATGTAGTTTCTGTTTAATGTAATGTTCTTGATTGAGTTAAAACTTGCACCACCTCCCCAGGGGTTTCAGCTTCACTGGTTTCACTAATGCATGCTGTTTTGCTAATCTAACAAATAAGAAAATGTATATTGCCAATGAATTACCAATGTCTAATTGGTAGACATGGACACAGTTCTCCCCATGCGACAGAATTGAGTACATTATTGAGGTCTTGAGTACATTATTGATGTCTTGAGTACATTATTGATGTCGTGAGTACATTATTGAGGTCTTGAGTACATTATTGAGGTCTTCGAAGTATTTGCTCAGTAGTACGTATCATAGTAGGATAATCACATAATGTCCAAATCAATCAGCCTAAAAGAACTAATATAATGTAATTATAAAAAATAATATTTATCTATTTTTATTTGTATTTAATATTTTTCCACATTGTACCAACCTGTCCTGCTGCTCTGGCCCCCATAGTAGACTCTTGTGGCCCCCCAGGGGCCCCTGCTCCATGGCCTAAACACACAGATTGACCAAAATGACCCCACACTTTTGACTTAATGGCAGGAAACCTAAATACCAGCACTCTTCATAAGAGTACAGTGATAGAACAAGCAATACATTTCCAGGTCATTTTACAAAGTTGTTGACTTTGTAAAATTCCTCTTGTCATAGTAATGACTTTTCACTCGTATCGTTCAAACTAATAGATTAACCTTTTAAAAGTCAAGTAAATGAGCGTGGTGGAATAAACCGACCTATTAGCAGATAGTTAAACTGTGAGTAAAACTGACTGAACTGAGAATACAAAATGGAAACAAAGGAACAGAGAGGAAAAATGTCTTAAGTAGCAGTGGTAACAACATTTTGTTAATGTGTTTGCTAAATATAGCTTGTAGATTTGTACTCCCGCAACTGCGTACGATAAGTTGGCTACAGTCTTGACAGAATGGCAATGTGAGCAGCTGTGTTTTCCAGCCCGCTAATGTTACATGTAATTCAAGAGTGGATTCACTTGGACCATGATAAAAATAGGAAAACGTGTCTTGATCGGCTAATAGAATCTCATGCCAGCAAATGCCATTAGCTTATAATGGCTTGTTGCGTAATCTGTGTTGTGCAACAACAATTAAAAATGGAAAAATTAAAACATTTTGCCAGATGAGAAATACCGTTTTCATCTCTTACCCCCCCTTAGATCAAGATGTTTATTTTATTTGTCACATACATACATGGGGTGTGCAGTGAAATGAAAAGGTTTACCCATTGAACATACACTTCAATAATTCAATATCGTTTACTTGTGAAACTATATTTAATTAAACTATTTTGGTTATTTTAATGAAAGTTTTCTTTTTATTGGACATCAGCTATTGATGATCAGCAATGGTATTGTATTGTCTATTTTTGAGTGGCTCAGAGTCAAATGCGTACCAATGCTCAAACGCTCTTCTCTTAGTTTCCTTTGTGTGAAACATTTCCCAAGTTTCCATTTCCTAAGGTCTTGTTTTAGAATGTCTTTGGGAGTCCAAGCCCACAGACCCTTGGTTTACAGGTTTATCTACAACTTTTACTCAAGAAGAAACGACATAATCACAGCAGACCGCTTAGTGGATGTTTCACTGTAGAATAAGCAATTGGATCGTTTACATGAGCAGACCAATGCTCCCTGTTTATTTTCTTCCAAGGAAAAGTTCCAGTCAGTCAGTGGACCAATCACAGAAGCTTAGCTGCAGTGTGTGTGTTCTCATGTGGTCAGTCACTTGTGTTCGAGCTCCCGTCATGTTCAATTCAGCCCCCAAATTGAGGAACAATTTCCACATTTAATGGGATACGCGTGTCGTAACTCCCGCCTGCCGCGTAGCCTCAATGACCGCAAACTAATTATGGAGTTGTTGCATTTCATTTGGGAGCCACAGCGTAATATAAATGACTTGTGTGTTGTGTAAGACATTGCTTAGTGTGAGGCACAATAAGGTAGCTAGCACAATCACGAATAATGCTCTATGTTGAGGTCCAGCTTTTAACACCTTTCAGCAGCGCAGAATTATAAAACAAAATGATTTGCTTCTAAGATGAAATTGGTAAAGCTGCCTGTGTCTGTATATGTTGTGTGTGTTATCAAAAATGCGTGAAGACAAAAAACCCAAAAGGATGTGAAAGAATTTGACTCATATGATACTCCTTAGGCGGTTTGCCTACAAACACTTATATTATGCATCTTTTTGTAATGGGGCTAGTGTGGCCGGATATCTGAATGACAGTTAGCTGTGACCTTGGCAGGGATGTGATTCTCTTCAAAGACTCCAAGTCTATTTACCTACCAGTATTAATCCGATTTTGATGCAGGCATATATCAAACAAAAACAAAGCCACTGAGTGCATTTGAGGGGAAAAGGGGGCCCTTTCTATGTCATTATAAATGTTGAGAATGCACTCTAAGGGAGGGTAGCAACTCTTGGCTTACAACGTTACTTACTGATACCTTACCAAATTATTATTTCAACCCATTAATCATGTAGTGTCAAAATTAATGAAGTAAAGGTGTAGCCACCTTTACCTCGGCATATTAGCAGGATTTCATGCGACAGGAGCAATCACAACATCATAATAACCCATGACGCATCTACTTTATATTGTAGATGCGTGTGTATCGGCGAGAGCACATTGGCACCGGTACGAAATCATCCATGATTGGTCAAGCAGGTTGCTACAAATTTCCAGGTCAAAGTTCAACCAAGGTGTAACGTCTAGTAATGACAACACGTATAGTAATAATATCTAATATCCACAATGATGTCACAGCAGGAGCTATTTGAACACCACTAACCACAGGGGAGCGCATGGTAGAGATGTGTCAGGTCTACTGCTACAGGATCAACAGGTGGTTAGTGTAGTCCCAATATACCCAGCTAAAGCTAATCCTTAAACCATCTTAGCTGGCTAATATTACTCTCCCTCTCTCCCTTGTTCTCTCTCTCTCCTCCTTGTCTCTCTCCCCCCAACAGGACAACACAACTATCTGTGTGCGGGCAGGAACGACTGCATCATCGACAAGATTCGCAGGAAGAACTGTCCTGCTTGCCGCTTCCGGAAATGTCTTCAAGCTGGGATGAATCTGGAAGGTAACAGTGGCTGGTTGAAATTAGACCCTGGGACAATACAACTTTGTTTATTGAGGAAATTAGAATACAGTATGGTTGGTTCAATTCATGTTGGCATAATGAAACCCAGTAGATTGCCCCTAAAGCCAAGTACTCAATGTCCCAATTTTCCAAATTGGCCAAAAAAATAAAGCATTAATTTTTTCAGATATATTCTCCAAATGGATTAAGTTCGGAAAGAAAATGTGAAATCTGTCCAACATGTCACCTTGGCCGACGTCTGTAGAATATAACATGCCATCCTCAGTCACAAATCATATCTAGATGGCACAAGAAATGTGCAACACCCACTGTGCTATTTGAAGGACAAGAAAGTCTCTATAAGTGAAAGGTCAAATAATGATAATAAAGGAACAAACATATGCCATGTTGGTTAAGTTTAAACATTAAGTGCTTTGTTGAACTATATAGAAAAATGCTGTAATATGAAATCAATTATTTAAATATAAGCCATCTATTGAGAGGTTACGGTTAGGGTTGCTAACTGAAGCTGTAAGTTAAAGCTGTAAGAGAACTCTTTTATAGTTAAATATTCGCGTTTTTTTGCTACAAGTTTATTAATTGGTCTTAGCAAGACCCAAAAAAAATCATTTTCGTGACATGAGACCGCATGTGAATTTATTATTTTAGAATTTCAGTGTACTGGCCAGTACAGTGGCAGGAAATCTTGTCGTCGCAAGTGGAGTGACGCGTTTCACGTTGCTGCATGAATATTTGTTTGAGGAGGGTAGGCTTTTTACAAGTACGGCTGTCAATCCAAAGTCATTTTTAGTTTGTATATGTAATTACAGTGACTGAGGAATTGTGGTGAGAAGTGCAGTTCTTAAAACGCAGTACAGCTTTTTTATCACGACCAGAGTGGCCACCAAAGTGCAGAGTTATGCAGCTTTAAATCTCTCTCTCTTTAAACGGATGCATGACGGACGGGGGCCATTACTAAATTTAACACACACTCGTAGGATACATTATAGGAGACATAATAAATCCTACTATTACTACTAATAATAATACATATGAATATTGTTATTATTATAATATAATAATAATAATCATCACAATCATAATAATAAGAATACAAATTATTATTGTAAAAAAAAGAACAGATGTACTCGTGCACTGGAATAATTATGTTCTTCTGGGCTTCGCATTTTACAGTCTAGGCTGAAACTGCAGTGGAGTTGTGTCGTTAGAAGGAACCATGTATATTTCGACTGCACTCCAACAAGCCTGAGTATATTGTTAGTTCTTTTCGCTAATGGTTAATAAAATGCTTATTTTTCTGAAAGGTTTCAAGGTAAGGGCAAGCGGTGAAAAGGTTAGGTGTATGTGTTGCATACATTCACCATTATGTCCTTTAATGGGTAACATAAGGTGGTCCTCCTTGATATAATTCCACATGGAATTAGTGTAATTATATTTAAAAGGTCATTTCTTGATGTCTTCACATGCCTCTTAGTTGACTCCCTGCGCGCCTAACTCCACACGTTATGCAATGTCATCCTCCTATTACTCTTATCTAATATCTGTCGATGGATGATACAATGCTAAAGTCCTTTCAGAGAAATTCTTATTATCACACTTAATGTAGTCCCATAAAGTTGAGTAAAGTTTAGTTCTAAAACAATTTCAAAACAAACTTGAGTTTGTGTGGGATATATATATATATATATATAAAACATGGTTCAGAAAGAACGGTGACTTCAACAAATTATCTGTATGTGCATTATCTGTATGTGCACACACCCACACACACACACCACATAACAAGCCTTTGCCCCTGTTGAGCACATACCATCTGACACTAGATTTACAGATAGGAGACATCCACTAAATCACATCCGCAGCTCTGTCGTCCGTGCCCCTCATCGCTCGCTCGTTTTTCCTCGGGGTCTCTCGCCCTTGCCCCTCATCTCTTGCTCTCTTCCCGTTTCCACCACACCGTCACATTGTCAAAGAGGAGCTCCCTCAGGAGCCCTCCTTCACACCGTCTTATCTTTTTATCTTTTCACATCCACAGCTTGTTTCTAATGACGTGCGTGTCGCTACCACTAGTCTTTATTTCATAACCAGTGTCTCTCCTGTGCCTTCAGTGTTTCGCACTAACACACACAATCTCTCTGTGTGTGTGTGTGTGTGTGTGTGTGTGTGTGTGTGTGTGTGTGTGTGTGTGTGTGTGTGTGTGTGTGTGTGTGTGTGTGTGTGTGTGTGTGTGTGTGTGTGTGTGTGTGTGTGTGTGTGTGTGTCACATGTATGTATGCATGTGTGTGTGTTGTGTGTGAGGGAGAGACAGAGAGTATTTCATGCTATTGAGTGATTTGATGGACTGCAGCGCATCAACAGACCAGCTAACCTTGACTCCATACAGGAAAAGCACTTAGTAGCCATAGAAACTCCAACAGGAAAGGAAACTAAAAAGGCAGAAATATGGAAAAAACATAATTCCCCCCTCCCCCTCCAACAGAAAATGTATATGTGTATATACATATACTTTATACTACATATAATTAGCATTTATTTCATCACCTGCTGCTACATGTGTGATCTTCCTTTGACAATTTTTTTTATAATGATATATATTTGCTAATGGCAGAAAAAAAACTAAAAAACATCTGGATTTGGATCGGGAGCCAAATCATAACATAACACAACATAATACATACTATGGAAAATTCACCAAGAAGGTGGATGAGCAAAACCCCCTCAGAATCCTCCTGGTGGAGAAGCATATGCCCTACATCGTCTACAATGACGACGACATCTCACGGCTCTTTTTTTTCATTGTAATCCCCCATCCCTCTCCAACTCAGCAAGGAAAAACAAGAAGCTGATCAAGATGAAGGTACAGCAGACGTCGGCCGCTCCACCACCAGAGGGCCGCACCAACAGCGGCCTGCCCGACGGCGGCCTGCCCGACGGCGGCCTGCCCGCCAGGGGCCTGCCAATGGTGCTCATCCCCAGCTCCATGCCCCAGCTGGTGCCCACCATGCTGTCCCTGCTCAAGGCCATTGAACCCGAGGTAGTGTACTCCGGCTACGACAGCACGCTTCCCGACACGTCCACGCGCCTCATGACCACCCTCAACAGGCTGGGAGGGCAGCAGGTCATCTCGGCCGTCAAGTGGGCCAAGTCTCTGCCAGGTAAGGGTCAAGATAAAACATGCATCTGTTTTTTTTGGGGGGGAATGTATGCATTTTCTTTACCGGGGTGACTGTTAAACCAGGGAATGGATTCGCTTAAAATGCATGTGTTGTTTTTAATGATTGCGTAAACCTTCCGGTCAGGACAGTAATGTAATGGTGAATATAATTGTGCAGGGCCACTGATCTTCCATGAGAATCGGAGCCCCAAAGCAAAAAGTATTGGACCCTTCCGCTGGTAATGTCTTGGTCACCAGGGTGAAATCAGCTTCCAAACAAGCCCTGTGTAGTAGCCGTGTGTAAATCCCGTAAATAAGAGGTATGAGTATAACTGGTTCCACGCAAATTCCCCGGTTACTGACTATTTGCTGTTTAGAGGCAGTTGCTCCTGGGGAAAAAGAGAAAACGAAAAAGACACAGTTTAGCCGCGAGCTAAACGTGCCGTGCAAGCGGTGTAGAGCAGTATACAGGACAACCTGTGGGAACACAGCAGATGACTTCCTCTGATCCTCTGCCTGACACAGAAGCCGCGCCAAAAAGATTGTTTATCGCCGCCACCCACCACAGTCTTAAGCCTGCTGGCCCACATTCTACCATGACACCCATCCATTCCTATTAGGAAGCATTGACACTACAGGTGTGAATGAACATGTATTCCGCTTCAAAACAATAATTGCTGACTCAATGACCGATATTATCCCAATAGTTTGATGAAAGAACGAATAATAACGCGTCACGCAGTTGAGAACTCTATACTCGTATGGCGATGTGTGTCTGACACAAGAACATACAAAATGAGTTAGTTTTATAGGCTATGTTGTAAAATTTGTTAGAGACATTCGTTAGGGGGACAAGTCAAAACTGGTATAATTATATGAACGAACGAATAACAATGCACCAGGCAGTTTAAATCTCTTGTATGGCGACGTGTGTCCGACGCAAGAACACACGCCGTTAGCTTCATAGGCTATGTTGTAAAATTCGTCAGAGACATTCGTTAGAGGGACAAGTCAAAACTGGTATAATTATATGAACGAATCAAGCTGTTGAGAACTCTACTCTGCACGTATGGCGATGTGTGTCCGACACAAGAACACACACACTTATTTTATTTAGTTTTATATCATAGCCTATCGTAAAATTATTGATTCGTGAGACATTTAATAAATTTTGTTTGTTGATGAAGAATTCAGTGTCCTTCACTGTTGTTTTTCAACAAGATATTTCGTTTTGCAAGCAAATATCGTCAAACTAAAATCACTGCGGTGTGCTTCTATCTAAACCTTCATTAACCTTTTTAATCAGGCCTATATAGTTATAGGAACAAACAAATCATAACAAATCAAGCTGTTGAGAACTCCATACTCTGCGTGCATGGCAATGCGTCTCAGACATGAACGCACAGTTACTGTAGGCCTATTTAGTGTTAGGCCTATATTGTACATATTCGTTTGAGAGACATTTTATATATTTGGTATATGCCTACTAGGCTTGGGCGATATGAAGATATTATCGTGCAGCACGATATTGATTGGCCACGATAACCGTCCTGACGTGAATATTTGAATATGTAAATCTCCGCTTCCTCCACTGCAAGCAGCGCTCCGCTTGTCCGACTGCTCCACTGTCTGTAACAGGACGTGTACTCTGCTTTGGTCCGATCACATTCAGCGTACCGTCATCTCCATGACAACTTTATTTACACAATTGAATTAATAGTTGTGAATCTGCGCCGAAAGCCGGGCTTTCTGCAAAGAATGCAACGAAAAGTAAATCGCGAACAGACCCCCCGTCGGCTGGTTCACAACGGAGCCGCCAACACTACCCCCCCGTCCCCCCCGTCCCCCGTCGGCCGGTTCGTAACGGCGCTGCCGATACAACTCCCCTCCCCCGCCCCCCCGTCTTTTTTGGACGATAATATCGTATATCGTTGTTTTTCTTAAAGCAATATCGTCAGTAAGGGAATTTCAATATCGCCCAACCCTAATGCCTGCCACGCTGGACCCATGGCAATTTGCGTATCGTCGAAACAGATCTACCGACGACGCAATTGCCATGGCACTTCACACTGCCCTTTCCCACCTGGAGGGGAGGAACTGCTATGTGCGAATGCTGTTCGTGGACTACAGCTCAGCATTCAACACCATAGTTCCCGCCAAGCTCGACACCAAGCTCAGGGGTCTAGGCCTGCACTCAACCTTGTGCAGCTGGATTCTGGACTTCCTGTCGGGCCGCCGCCAGGTGGTGAGGATGGGCGCCTCCACCTCCGAGCCACTGACCCTCAACACAGGAGCCCCACAGGGATGTGTGCTGAGCCCTCTCCTCTACTCCCTGTACACCCACGACTGCATGGCTATGCACAGCTCCAACGTCATCATCAAGTTCGCTGACGACACGACAG
>OOFB01036228.1:6733-26915 GCA_900323305.1 Trachyrincus murrayi
TAACATTTTGTACATTCACAAAATTGACTTTTTTGTGTGTGTGTGTGTGTGTGTGTGTGTGTGTGTGTGTGTAGATCCCGCTGCATCATCTGATAGCAATCTAAAACAACCTTATCACACGCGCTGATTTCATCTCGGTGGTAAAAGAACCTTCTCTTCTCTCCTTCATCTCTCTCTCTCTCTCTCTCTCTCGCTCTCTCTCTCTCTCTCCTTTCTATCACTCTTTCTCCATCTCTCGTTCTGTCCTACTTTCCTCCTCTGATCTCCTCCCGTGCCTTCCCCTGCAGTTCCTCCTCCACCCTGCCACCTCTCCTCTGCTACCCTCTCCGAAATGTAAATCTGTGTATGTGTACTGTGTGTGTATACTCCATATTTGAGTGTTCACTAGACTAGTACATTGCATGTTTATTTTATAAACATGTAGAGAGCATTTAGCTCTGCAGGCTGCAGCTTTTTGCAGGTTTAATTTCCAATAGCACAGTACATTGTGTGTGTGTGTGTGTGTGTGTGTGTGTGTGTGTGTGTGTGTGTGTGTGTGTGTGTGTGTGTGTGTGTGTGTGTGTGTGTGTGTGTGCGTGCGTGCGAGCGTGTGTGTGTGCGTGCCTGCACATGTGTGTGTGTGTGTGTGTGTGTGTGCGTGTGTGTGTGCGTGCACGTGTGTGTGCGCGTGTGTGTGTGTGTGTGTGTGGCATGTGTAAAGTATGTAATGTATTGTGTAAGACACTTCCATCCTATTCCATTAGAGGGGGATTATTCTCATCTTGCCTGTTATATACACTTAACCATGGTCTCCTCGTGCTATTTCCATAAGATTTGAACGAAACAAATTATGTTTCCATCAGAGAGTGAAAACTTTAACAAGATTTATAGAGAATTATTGTAATGAATATAAGTTGGCATAGACTTTTCTAATGGTAAGGGTAATAAATACAGTCTCTGACAATCTATTTGCATAGTTGCATCCACTAAAACCACCCGTCAGCATGTCTTATACATTTCTCACATGTGATAAAACTCAACTTGGGTGTTGCCCAGCCCGACATATTATATACATATTATATACTGTATGTATTGACTTTGAAGTGAATTCTCGGCTTGTTTAATTTCATAGTAAATGTGTCCTTTTAGGAGACAGCAATCCTTTTTTACTTGCTATTTACTTGGGCGTAGGAGCTTCTAAGATAACTAGCACAACATGCTAGCTGTAGTCAGCCAATGGTGTTAAAATCAAACCAAGGGGCCAAAGATAGCTTCCCGAAGCTAGACCGGTGAACAAAAGAAATGTATGATTGCTTTTAGTAATGACACACTTTTCAAAGAAACCCTTTTGACTTCTTCTTTTTTAGTCTCCACACAACACAAAGCACTGCTCCATAGAAGCTTCTCCCAAAGTAATGGACGTGAAAGGGTGCTTTACTTCAGTCTCAAAAGTGCATACAATTATGATTCAACGTCTCTAACTGCTCATGCAGCATGAAAACCCATTGTTCTGTCGCAAAAAGTTTGTTTTCCCCAACGATCAATACCTTCCAACAATATGGAGAGACAACTTCGTTAAAATCATGGCTTTTTAAAAGGTGGAGCAGTGCCAGCTCACTTGTCTTTCCATTTTAGGGTGAACTGTTTCACTTGATAACTTCAGCTTTTGCTGATTCGTATGTATTTTCCCATCAAGGTCCGTCAGATCCAGATTGATGGAAAACACAAATCCTTCTAGTGACGTGTAAGCATCACGTTCCAACCACATACATAATATTGTTGACAACCTCTAAATAATGCTGCTATTCCTAATTCAAAATCATAAAGGATCAATCAATCCCTCTCTGATGCCTCCCACTACTTACTATTTAGTCATTTAACAGACGCTCGCGAGTTCCAACACACATGTTTGGGGGTCACGGCCTGAAAAGGTCATCCTAATAATAGTCCTAATAATCCTAAATATTTCCCTTGGAAATAATAATACAGAAGCAAGAAGGTCAGCTCACTCGTCTTTCAGGGACAAATATTGTGCCTTTATAATCCATGCCTGGTTGGAAGTTCCAGATCGACTGACCGACAGATTTGGCACGCGTGTACACCAGGGAAGACCTCCTCGTCGTTATTAGTCTTTTGTTTGGTGATGTCGTACGGGATCCGTCCCCCTCCGATGATATATCACATGTATTAGTGAGATGTGCTGCCTTGGCAGAGGTCTGCTCTCTGCTGGTTCCGCCATTACAACCCACACTCTGCACGTCGATAGATACATTCTGGCTATCTTTTTACAAACATGCTGCATCCATTTTTGTATTTTCATTTCCCCTTTTGCTCCCTGGTCCCACATAAGAGAAAGAAACCACACACAAATCCATGTTCCACTCCTCCTCACCAACACCCTATCTATCTCTCCCTCTTCCTCCTTCTTTCTTCCTCCCCTTTTTTTTAAACTCCTCCTTGCCAATCTGCCCCCGCCATGTGATGAAAAAAGTGTGAACTCCACTCTCAAGTGTGGTGTTTCCTTGGCCACAGAGTGTGAAGGGAGCAGCGGCACCGTAGCAGCAAAGCAAGCAGCAGAGCCTGAGCCTGCATGCGTCTCTGGTGCCGGCCTAGCCCGCTGCTAGCCTCACACATCATTTACAGCCGGTGGAAAATGCCATCGCTAAGGCTAGATTACTTGCTTACTTCATTTACTGCTGCATGGGGCTCAGAGAGGGGGGGGGCATAGGGTTGGGTAGCCTTTCGGAGAGAGAGAGCGAGAGAGAGAGAGAGAGAGAGAGAACGAGAGATAGGGAGCGATAGGGAGAGATAGGGAGAGATAGGGAGAGGGAGAGATAGAGAGAGAGAGGGAGAGGGAGGGAGAGAGGGGTCGGGAGCAGAAATACAATCATGGGCACTGATACAATGTGATTATGACCTGAGTCATTGAGGCTCGGTGGCAACAGATTGACCGTGAGGGGGTAATCAGGCCGGTCTCGGAGCACCTCTTACGTTGCTTAATCACCCCCCCACCCCCCACCCACCAGAAAAACAGATACCTGGATCCCTCATTCAAATACTCATCTCGACGCTCTCCAAAAAACGGAAGGTGCTACTGGATGGTACTTTACTACTTTACTTTTAGTGCATGGCTAGTCTCAGATGGCACCTATACTCGGGTGCTTCTCGAGTCGGCTCTTTTTCCCCCTCGCTCTGCCCGGGCCTCATGGGCTCGTAATGATTGCTGCAATATAAGCACCAGCCTAACATAACCTGTAAACTTTAATTAAGTCAGGCAGCCTGCACCTTAAAGCCAGCCACTCTCCATCTCCCAAACCTGACTCACTCTTTCTTCATCAATCATGCTATCCCCTCATCGTGGCTTCGCGCACTTCCAAGTCCTATCAACATCCCTCCTTTTCCCTTGCTTCCACTGGCCCCTCCCCTCCCTCCCGGCCCTATCACCTTGAGAAATAGCCGGGCAACGAGAGGGGTGGGGGTCGACCGACACAGAGCTCCGAGGCCCAACGACGTCCATCATGACGGGAGAGATATTGTCCCTGGTCCTCCCTGGTATCCTGGCTGACCCCTGAGCATGAGACTTTAACCATTGATTTGTTGCTGTTCACTCACACAGACCCGACTAGCCTCCAAGCAGATCTCGAGAGCTGTGCCCCAGAGGATACCGGGTCGCTGCGTGTGTTACAGCCGAACGATATGGTAAAACTAATCATATTGCGATTATTTTGACAGATATTGCGATATGATTCACTATTAGTGGGAATGATAATTTTTGCATCACAATTTTCATTTTCACGGAAAAACTGTTGATGTTTGGATGTGACATTTGTTGGGGTCTATACCAAACAGACATGTTTTCTTACATCTGGAGCAAAGAAATTGTAGGCCAGGCGTTCATAGCGACGTCATTGTGAAGCAGAATTCACCAAGCGTTGGATCGTTCACCCACTAAGAGGGAACGTGAGCTGGGTTTAGACCGTCGTGAGACAGGTTAGTTTTACCCTACTGATGATGTGTTATTGCAATAACAAATAAAAAATTGTAGGTCAGGGCATCTCTGCAGCACTACAGCACTTCATTTATAATGTCGTTACAAATGTACATTTACACATTTTACCCTTATCAAAAAAATGCGTCTCCTGCGATTTGGATATTGCACTTGGCCATATTGTGATTTTGATAATATTTCCATTAATTGTCACACGCGTGGTTTGGTGACATCCGTGCCCTACAGTAAAGAACACATGTATCACACACACCATACGTTCTGTGTGAAAGGCCAAGGTGTAGGTTTCGGGATCAATAACGGGCCAACGAAGCCATTGCATCAAAGCCAGGGAATAGACTTTGACATATTTACACTCACAGCTCATTGTGATGCTATGAGGTGAGCTCTCTCGGGGAGGAGGAGGCTGTGGCGGCGATGTATGTCCAGTACAACCCCACAGCAACATATATCTCCGTCGGTGGGAGGCATGTGCTTGACAAGTGTAATACCATGTAGAATATTTATGACTAATAAATCCCGGGCGCCGCTTCTTAAAACTTCTTAAAAGTTTTTCCAGCGTGAAGGCAGTTCACTTCAGCAACCAAGGTGACAGATTTCCACCCAATCCGCTTCTCCGGCCGGCCCAGACCTCGTTTAATACACGGCCCTGGCTAATACTTAGGCAGCAGGACCTTGGCACCCCGTACTGTATAGCAGCCTATAAACTAAGCCCTGGCTTATGTGTGCTGTCCGGCTGCTCCATCCCCACTCTGCCGTTAAAGCCAGGGCCAGCTCTATAAATACAACTGGTGGCCTGCATCCCAGATGAGCCAGCTAATTGACACAGTTAATAGATGGGGTTCCAGAGCACTGTAAATAATGTGTAGGGCATCGCATGCTTTCCTCTACGCACGGCGTTACTTCTGGGAGGGAAATGGGAGTTAAACTGCCAAGTACCTTCCCCCCACCCCCCCACCACCATCTCCTTCACACACACATAAACACACACACACACACACACCAACCTGTGACATGTGTTCATTGGTCTGATTTACATAGAAATCAATGGAAAGTTTTCTACGCGAGCCATGTCAAGGTCATTCATTTGCTAAAACAACCCGCAGTGAACATCAGTAACACCGGGCTCACGCCCACTGCTGGTAAACTGGAACAGATATACCGTTCCCATTAATGCAACACCTTAATATGTCAATGTACCATATTATAGACGTGACTTTTACAACTGCCATCTGCCCTCCCTCTAAAAGGTGATGGCATTTAAACCCCCCCCCCCCCCCCCCCAACCCAACAAAGATAAACTGATCACAGCAAAGCCCCATTCGTACAAAAATATTGGCAGCTGGCTTCACCGACCGGCTACTGAGAAGCAGATCTGGTCTTCGTGACACTTTGATTTTACAAATTGAAAGATGCCTTTCAAGATAACGTTTCAAAGGTCTCCGAGAGGATGCCTGGGTGGAGTGATTAAAATGGGCATGAGGAAGAAAGAGGCCATGTAGGAATAAAACAAACACCACCCACTTCCACCTTCCTTGCCGGCCATATGCTGTCCTTGATTATAGCGCCGCCGTCGTGAAGACATGAGCCGTGAATGTCCCTCTCGTTTCCTATGATGGACTTTAAAACAAAACCCTTCTACAAAATTGATTTCTCCATTCTTTGAATGCAGCGGACAGACCGCAGCAGGACATCCTGATCAACAACAGAACGTCCCACGTTGTCCTTGTCCAGACTTATTATTCTCATCAATCTTATGTCGTCATGGCGACGCGATGGAGTCATAATTAACACAGGTGGTGTCGCTAACGAGCAGGAGCCAGAGGGTTAATTGCATCACTCTGTATGTCCCACTGACTACATTCACTACATATAGAGAGATAGATAGAGACATAGAGAGATAGAAAGATAGATAGATAGAAATAGATAGATAGATATAAATAGATATAAATAGATAGATAGATAGATTCTTCTCATGGTGTCCACCTCCAGGTCTGGACATGCTGCATCCAGGGACAAACTAGTGACACAGACCCCCTCCTCCTCCTAGTGCCCAAGGAGCACGGGGGGGAGTGGCTGGATGGGTGAAGGAGGAGAGGGGAGGAGGTGGGTGGGAAAGAAACCCCTTCCCCCTCACCACCACCACCACCACCACCATCCTCACTGAATCTCCCCTCCTCTTTTTTTATGCTCAGTGTTAGACCTGTCTTTGAGATGGGGGGGGGGAGTCTGGCAGGCAATCAGTGATGTCATGCCAGCAGCGCTGCGATGGCAGCTTAACCTATTTTCGGAAATACCACAGAATTTCTATTTATAACAGTGCTGAGCAGCACGCATCCCTCCACACGTCCCCTCACGGACCCCCTAAACAGTTTCCGCACCAATGTCTGTTCTCATCCTGTACCGGGAGGGTTAAATATTCATCCGTTATTTAGGACATGACGTACCGAAAGTATTGGTGAGAATAACGCTGTTTATTGAGGCGGGGAAATATATGATACGCATTGCGGTGTAAACCATGAATAAAATCATGTTGAATTGTTTCGTATCTGTCAATAATAATACTAACATGAATAACCTTGAATTGTTGCCATGCTCACCATGCGAGTAAATTATTTTTATGCTTGCAAAATGTAGAATCCATTTTTTTTAACCGTCACTAATACTAGTGTAACTAGGAAAATATGACCGGTATTGGGCATGTATTATTCAATGCCTACACTGCAAATATACTTTGTATAAAACAGTAGTAACATTTCACTTGGTCTCACTGCAGCAGTGATGTAGTGTTACCGCGGTTACTACAGGGGCTCTCTGGTTGCATCAGCTCGGGTGATTACATTTTAAATCTGCCAAACTTGGCCTCAACACCCCCCTCGCACATTAAATTGCTTTGTTTTCCACTCCCCCCCCCCCCCCCCCCCCCCCCCCCCCCCCCCCCCCCCCCCCCCCCCCCCCCCCCCCCCCCCCCCCCCCCCCCGCACCCCAAGGTGCCCAGGCAGCTCTCAACCTGTCAGAGGAATTCCTGTGTGTCCGCTACCGCTCACCCATCACTCCCCTCTCCCAACTGCCTCAGGATAAAAGCCGCCATTTGTTTCTCTGTCTCTTGACAAACACTTCATCTTTCCCTCCACCTGCCACCACTGCCACTTATCCATCTTTCCATCCATCCATCCACTGTTCCCGTCGCCGTGTGTCTGTCTGTCTGTCTGTCTGTCTGTCTTGTCTGTCTGTCAGAAGCCGTGTGGTCCTGCTGCTGTACACCTGTGCCAGCACGCCACTCTCCTCTCCCGCCTCATTGTCTTGTGTTGACAGAGAGGGATTGACAGCAGCATTGCATACGCATTACAGTCTGATTGGAGGCGGAATAATGAAAAAATTTATAAAAAACAGCACAGATGTGCAGTACATTCACGGGCTGCTCATTAACATGCACACGCAGGCGCGCACACACACACACACACATGACAAGCATATTCACAGACACACACAGACACTTTTTTCTGAGATTGCGTATTCAAAGTGCAGCACCACAAGACAAATAACAAATATGCGCAGGGCTCAGTCATGTGGCTGTACTAAAATATACTGTACTGTGAAATTGAGTGGGATTGTGAAAAAAACATCGGCTTTCTTATTTTACTGTTTAATGGTTGCTCTCTCTCTCTCGCTCTCTCTCTCTCTCTCTCGAATAAATCCACCCCGAGCACATAGACAACATTAAAGGGCATTACCTTCTTCTGAGAGGTAATGCTGAGGCAACTAACCTTCTCCTGTACTCTGTTCCTTTATACAATTAGGTTTGTTCTCTTTCGGTTTTATAGCCGTACATCCATCTCTGATAGGCTAGGCCACTCTGCTAAAGCACAAACAGGATAGGCTGTTTCTCTATTTAGACTCAGTGCATTACAGTGACTGACCTTTGCCTATAAACCAGAAAGTGGTATGCATCGGCAGACTCCGTTGTGATACATAAAACCCAGCAAAACACAAGAGAAAGCTCTTTAAGCTAGCATACACAAGCCTTTAAGAGGTAGGAAGAGCATTTTTAAGTGGGGTTTAACTTGATTGCACACATATTACACACAAATATTCTGAAATAGCACAAACAAAAAATATATTTGTTTCATACCAAATGATTAAAGAATAATAGCAAGCATAGAAAATTTTACTTTAGTGTGATTTAGACAGTGTATGAGAAAGCTATTAGAAGATGCTACGTCAGTATGTCTGAGAGAGGTGAGCAAGTATTGCTAATCTCCAATGAACTGAATGTACAAACAAAACAAAAGTGTGGACACGCAGCCCCTCATACAGTATCATAATAGGACTAACCTGCACATTCATGGTCTGTGAAACCAGAAGTTTATTCATCCGACCCAATTAAATCCAAAACACATTTTGGATTTGACAGGCAAGCTAAGTACCCCTGGTCCACCGACAAAAAAAACGAGTTCATATTTTTTTATCCACAGGCAACTTACACTATGAGACCCAATATCTGCCTTTTAATTCTGGGCTATAGTGGTTCAGGGCAGACCAGGAGGGGAGCTAGGAGGAGGCCTGCCAGGTGAGTGTGGTGATGGTGGTGGTGGTGTGGTGTGGTGGACGGCCTCCAGCAGAGCAAGGCCACGCTGCCCCTCCACAGTAGGCCTCTCTCCCAGAGGGATCCCAACGCAAAAAAATAATAAATAAATAAAATATATAATAAAATAGGAGAGAGAGAGAGAGAGAGCGAGAGAGAGAGAGCCCCTTGTTAATCCCCACACGGAGACCTATGCGCCTGTCAGTACCAGTTGAGCTGCTGCATCTTTTATGAGCAGAAAGTCCTGTTGCTTATTATAAGATTTACAGACATCTAAGAGTGTCGACGCTGAAGCTGTTCTGTTATTGCATTAGCCAGCCCCGGACTGGTGGCGTTGGCTCAGTGCAGCCCAGGCGTACAAGGTTATCCGAGATGTATTAATGAAATCACCGGACATAGCAGCAGGTGGACAGAGAACTCGTGGTTGGACTGTTTTATCTGGATATTCACCGGTGTAAAAAAACTATTACCGGCTGCAAACTCGATGAATTGTTTTTTGTTGCGAGATTAAAAGTGCCAAATGACAGACCGCTGCCTATCTGAGGGTCTGGAATATCATCACAGAGCCTATCCGTGCCATATATGCTCTCGTGTAAAGCTGTGTTTATTGTCAGTAAGTGAATTTGCCTCCATCTGTTTTCTCAGAGGGGTTTCTGTCCTACAGCAGCCATTGTGATCTTTGCTTCTCTGCCTACGAGTGCATTCAATATGGAGACACAGGCTATTATCATATCAAAATGGATATATTGAGAAGCCTTGGAAAACAAAGGAATACCAGATTAGTTTTAGTCAACAGCAACCGCCTCTCAGGAAGCAGATACTCCTGGCACATGACTGATAATATACATTTTGATCCTTCTACACCTCGCGTTTCTCCATTTTTTATTGTGCGGGAAAAACCCACAGAGGACCGTAATCCATCAGAGAAGCTCTGGAGAGAAAATAAAAAATAAAAGCCAGAATAAATATTTCATTAGATTATTCCATGATTTAATATGCTTCTGCTTGGCTGGGGTCTACAGCAATATCACTGGTCCATTTATAAATGCATTAACACAATGATCCCCAACAGTAGCTTAATATTGATAGGGCCAGCCAATCAGAGCAGCATATTGGGGCTTGCTCTACCGGTCTGTCTTTCCCACTGTGCCCAGGGTGCTGAATCACTAACAAAAACATCTCTCTCCCTATATCTCTCTATCTCTCTCTCTCGCTATCCCTCTCCATCTCTACCTCTCATTTCCTTCCATTTCCTAAGAGGAACCTATGTGTAAGTCCAACAAGGTCAAAGGAACACACTGGCCGCTACAGATTGCTCGTCTCAAAGCAAAGCGGTCAGCCATGCACTCATTTAGAAGAAACGGCAAGCATGACAAAACATACCTTAGTGCAGCCTTTAGTCTCATGTGCATGAATGTACGACACATGTACGTGACTTTTATGTAAGAGAAGAAAGAAAAAATCTCATTAGAGCCATCGGGAGAAGTTTTCAGAACTGGCTGATGGATTCAACATAAGGAAATCCTCTAACTACTAATACCAATTTGGGGCGACAATAATTGGCAGGCCATCGACAGCGTGGGCAGAATTAATCGTGTGAAGAAGCGGACTAGGCCGCATGTTTTAATTGGTAGAGGCAGCCACTGTTGAAGGGGAGACGGGGGGGGCACACAGCGGATGGCCCAGGAGAACGCTGCTTCAGACAATGCACACTTGCTAATCCTCAGGAGTCAAGTTATCATGGCCACACATTATTATCGCACTTTACTAAATAATTCCATGTTTTCCCTCATGGATTACGACGGGAAAAAAATTAGTTGTCTGAGAGTAAAGAGAAAAGGGGATAAACACAAACATGAAGAAAAAAAAACACACAACAAGCTGCGGACGTTATTAAAGGAAACGTGTGCTAATTGTGAACACCGTCGGTCCTGTCTCGGATTGGTTGCTATTCACGTATGTGCTTATTGGGATGTCATCTGTCGAGCACACATAGATTGAAGACAATATGTCGTTGGTTTATCTATGTGTGGTGGCTGATCTCTGGGGAGGACATTTCCATCAAGGCTGCAAGGCTCACAATCCTTTTTTCCGAATAGCCGCATTCAAAATGATTGACTTCTAATGGTTGCTTGATTACTTATAGTCAAATGCGTATAGGCAGGACTCATTAAATACTAATCCAATTAAGATAAACTAGATGTGGCTAAACCAAACATGTTTTTGAATCACTGATAAGGAATTTAAATAGAATTGGAGGGGAACGTTATGCACTTGCTCCACATACTTTTTTAATTATTTGTATTACTTGCAAAATTCTGGGATTATTTAGGAGCACATAAAAATAAAAGACAAATCAGAGAAATATGCATGGATGTTCTCTGGGATTTAGAGGAAGCATGTTGTGATACAATGATGTGTCTAGAGTAGAGAGTAATGTGTGTAATGTACATAAGACACATGTTTTAATGTCTCTATTGTGCTGTAGTTATCTATTGTACTGTAGCATTGTTAGCAATTCAACTCATAACACAAGCTAATCAAACATTTGCACAGATCTGATCCTACTCTCTCTTGTTCTTACTAGCTACTGCTATGCCCTGCCTTTAGAAATCCTATCAAAACAATCTTGATCAACTATCAAAAACTGTCAAAGTGTTCCTTTTATTTTTACAATCATTAAGCAGCCCTAACATGGCCTAGCAGTTAATCGCTGAATTGAACAAGTGAGTTCATCTGAAAAGTCTTGACTTTGTAAGTTAACAATATAGGCCTATGAATCACCACCGTTCATTAATGAAAAAGATATAATCTCTTTTCAATGTAATCTTTTCAATGAATGTTTTTACATTTTGAAGGCCTGATCGAAAAGATAGGCAGCTATAGGTGATTTCTCAGGTCATATAATAGAGTTCATGCATGTTGCATGAATAATTCCATATTTTACTCAGCTATAGCCCAAAGCAAGGGCAAGTACTAAATAACTTTAATGAAATAATTTGTATTCAAGCTAGGCAATCAGTTTATAAATGAGTTTAATTTGAAGTTACAGCCTGTCAACAATAAAACACTTGGTCAACCAAAGCCCAACCTTCTGGCTTAACAAAATAGGTTAAAGTATAAATAATAAAAGTACTCTTCTGGATCATGAAGTACTAATGTAATGTTTTCTACTTTGATACTTGTGTATGTTTAATATGAAATAAATGTATTACGTAAGTAACCAGAATGTTGAAAATCGGTCTCTCACTGTAATGAGAATATTATAATTCACACAGAATGTACTGAATGTCTTAAAGGAGTGCACATAGTGCACACATGATTTAGTAACAATGGGCCTGCCTTACTAAGCACTGTGCACTGCCCTTGTGGGAAAACATGCAGTGAAACTCGAAAACTGCTAAGCAATGGTAATCCAACTAGTTAACTTTTTGCTAAATTACTCAAAACTTTGAAAGGCAATTTCCTTCCTAATCCTCAGCTGCATGCCACTGGCAACGGTTTCTCTAGCTGGCTCTGGCTGGGATTTTGTAGCAACCGTTTTGTAAATTTGACCACTAACAGCCGAACGCTGGTTGTCATTCATCACAACTAGTAAGTTAGTGTCAAGCTCTATTCATGTGATAACCTTTATGAAAAACAGACAAGACTGGAGAGGAATGTGTTTCTGTCCATGACCTAAGTGCTACTGTGATTACACACCGTGTCAAAAATGGCATTTACATGATGTGGACTGATCATCATTTGTATTTTCTAAATATCACTCCAATGTAAACAAGGAACTGATACCCTGCAGCACAATCACACTGCAGCATCTGCATGTAACGTGTAATGTATATGTTCATAATGTGGCCATAATGTGTTTTTGTACTTATTTTCTGTAATATTATGTATTTTGTAGTTAATGATCATCATGACTCCTTTTAGCGGTACTGGGGATTTCCAGCAATTAAAATATGAACTATTCTCAAACTCATTCACTGCATTCAAAATTCACTCACGAGATGATTATATTCTATATGTTATGCGAAAACCTCACAAGAGACGTTCTGTTTTAGTGTGCTGTATAGCTTTACCAATATTCTGAAGCGCTATACGTGAAACTGCGTTCAGAGTGTACCTTGCTTCCATAATATCACATATTTCCAAATAAGACTGGATATAAGTGAGGGAGAAAGGGTATAGGAGGGGTGGATTTGATTGGCCAGAGTGGGAGTATCCTATTGCCTACTGCTTACTTTATAACTAGATCAGGCTCATTCCAACCTATTGGTTAGCAAATTGTGTCAGCCCACTCCAACTAAACTCTGTTTTAGAGTGGGTTAGGATGAATACATTTAGATGTAGAATGTAGTTATTTCTTTGGCTTACTTTGTTGTAGGCTATAGGTGAATAATATTAGTGCAATAAGCTCAGAGTGTTACGTTGTTATTTAGGCTACATAATGTTGGGAGTATTCACAAAGTGCCCATCAATGCACACTTAATATTATGTAAATATCAAACTAGAGATATTGTTTGGCCATAAGTCTAGAAATAGTAGCAGTTGTTGTTTGGATGTAGGCTGAGTAAGGATTTTGATGTGCAGGCCTACAATACGTGAACAAACACATACTTGTGAGGAGGTGGCACTGTTCTGAGAAAATATATGTAGTCAACATTTGAATAATCATCGTTAGCATAGAATAGAGTAGAGTAGAATAGAATAGAGTAGAATAGTGGAGGGTAGTCTATCACTATATTCTCTAACATGTATTTACAGCCCTCTCCCACGAGCCTGCCATGTCGGCACGCGCGGGGCACCATCGTCGCTCGCGCTGTGGCGACGTCCGTCATCTTGAGAGTTCTCTCGCGCCCCTATTTTGAGATATCGCGACATGAGATGTATTTCCTTGTCTCAGAATCGCAACCAGCTTGTTCCATTCGCACATGGGGGTGATGTTAAAGAAAGCATATGAATGAATAAATGATGCCGCCCCTCAATCCGCAAAAGATGGGACTGGCAAAGGAAAGGCTCTTTAAAAATGCATTCTCCGAGCGCCTCTGCCCCACTTCTCAGAGCGGCATAATAAACACAACGAATGGCCATAACATAGCGAGCTATACGCTGAAATATAGTTTGGTATCCCTCGTAGTTTGTAGGGTTAGGGTTAGGGTTAGTCGTATTTGTGAAATGACGGCTATAACCAAAATTAAACGCAATGAAATGCTGTAAAATGTGGATCTGAGAATTTACAAAATAAATGGAATAGGCTGCATGGAATATTAGGCTGTAAAGAAATGCATGGGAAACCATCGTGGTCATAATTATATCACCGGTTAGGCTACATGTTATGTAATAATGCAATATACAAAATGTCCATTCAATATATTTCAGTTACAGGTTTTACTGGTAGGCTTATCACTCCAACAAATAATAAAAGTCGCACCACACTGACATAAAAATACAACTTGTGCATGTATTGATTTAGTAGGCCTATTACAACACTTTTGAAAGCACAAGCCTAATTATGTGTGAGTAGGTCTACAAGACTGCAGGCCGTGCTACTGTTTTGAGGGAGCTACACATTACCTTTGTGCATGCCGGTGTAGCGGTCCTTGAGCACTGTCAGTTCGTGGATTTTCCCAAACTGTTCAAACAGAGGTTTCAGGTCTTTTTCCTCCAAGTTCCGTGGGATCTGCCCGATAAACAGCTTAATGGCATCTTGGTCTTTCATGTTGCCGTTTTCCGGATGAATGGAAATGGATTCTGACCCGTTCATGGGTTTCGGAAATGTGATCGGAGGGTACTGGTGCTGATGTGGGATTAGGAAGAGTGGTTGTTGGGTCGGTGGTGCCCCCGGTCCGGCAAAAACCAGGCTGGAGTGAGCGGGCTGGTGCTGCTGTGGATGCTGCTGCCTTCTGGTTTCAGTCTGAGTGAATCTGGCCATTCTGAGCTGGGAGCAGAGTGGATAATAATGACAACACACACACACGCACACACACACTGTGGGAGAGCAAGCACTCAGCTGGAAACCAGGCTGACTTTCTATCCGACACACAACACGCAGTACAAGGAAGAGGGTGTAGATGGAGGCAGCGTGCACACGTGAAGGAGCGATATGCGCCACTCTAGAGTGACACCCACAGGCAAATGTGCGAAACTACAACTTTAAAAAAAGCCGATAAAGCAAGTCATTGAAATGGCAGTTGCCTTATAACTGCAGAAGGGTATAAAAATGTGATATAAATAATGGGCGGGGGAAACCAATTGCAATTTTCGCATTTCATTTGAACTCGCGTTTAACTAACTAAACGCTAAACTAGGCCTACACACACATAATCAATAACTCATTGGATACCTCTTAGATGCCAATAGATAGGTCCTGTGCTTACCGAGTCTATGTCCATCATTCGACCACAGGCCTACGTATAGGCCTATTTAAGCATAACATTTAGGCTATGTTCTAGAAATAGTCTGTCCGTTTACCGCCTATTTATGCACACGAATCGGCTGTGTACATAACACAAAATGCAATCTATAATTAACAAATGTTTCAATTCAGCAAGTAACTTTGCTTTAAACTAACGTTTGTAACTAGGCCTAGGCTAGATTTTTGGATGGAGCAAAACTGCAAAATGGCACAGGCCTACATAGGCCTATCGTGGTAATATAACAAAAACAATATAATGGGAAGATAGAGTTATCCTTCTATTCCACTGTACGCCGAATGTACGGCGAGTCCAGATCAGGCCTATTATTTACAGTGTCTTCCCTCTTCACTTCTGGAGGCATATTGTGTCGCCAGAAACAGCACTGATCAATATAAAAGCTTACTGCTCCCTCTTCTGGATTTCAGGGAGAGCCTCTATAGAATGAATCATTTTTCTACACAGAACAAGAGAGCGTTGACTTGTAATCCATCTTCTACGCCTATTAGTATCGACAAGAGTAATTATTTTACTAATTGTTTTTGTGTATGGGTTCTCTCCATTACCCAGACATGTGAATGTTATCATGATAATGATAATGCAAAATGGTTTGTATTTCCACACTCTGCCATTGTGTACGTTGTAAACTATAGCATCAAAGTTAGAGCAATATTTTTGCATACTGATAGGCTGCATGTGTTGCAGTCATGGTCATTGAGCTGGCATCCCCCATCCCCTTGAGGTAGGGGTCAACCCGCCAGCCCCGCCCAACGCTGTCCTCCATAAATTAATATTAATAAATGAACTTATGAAATTCGCGTGAACCCTACATGAATTAATGCAAAACTCACAATACTAGGAAACAATACACGATAAGATGGGGTAAAAAGTCCTTCGAGCCGGATTTGAACCAGCGACCTAAGGATTTCAGCGTACAGCCCTACAGTCCTCCGCTCTACCAACTGAGCTATCGAAGGAGACGGCTCAAATCGGTGCGCTGGTTAGCTGAACTGGAATAAATCCTGGTCTATTGAACTGTGTTTATGAAATTTCTTTCTAAGAAGTTCGATAGTGTAAATGTAGCGAGAGAGCAGCACGCGGGGTTTCTCATTGATGTTCCCCGTCAATAAAGCAGCGGGTGGCGGCTGCACAGAAACAAGGCTTGTGTTATTGTCAACAGTTTTGGGGTGGGGAGAAATGTGAATTTCATTCCCTGTAACAGCAGGTCCCAGAAAGCTTTGCGGGTTCACCCATGGTGGCGTCTCTAAAACGCACCCCTTTCCCATTCGAGGCTCGCCGTTGTCGGTGTCGTCCTCTAGGTTGTGTGCAGTGTACGGGCTGCTTATTCATTGCAGAAAGCAAAGGATTCACCGACTCCGGCTGAACGGACGGACACCTGCAGTGACGGACACCGAGGTAGACGTGTCTGGCGGGCGGCTCAGTGTTTTTAGCCTTCTAACGTGTGGGAAAGGTATAATAAATCAACGTTTCTTGCGGACTGAATAGGCCTACATATTCAATAGGCCAACAAGAAGAAGTCTTAGATGAAGTTAAAATGGGTAGGCTATATGTAAGAATGTGGTAAACGTGGTCGCCACCCTTCTCTTTTTTTTTATTGACCATTGCCATTTAAGCCAAGGGCAGGGACAAGAAATCAATAACCACACTAAAACTCAAATGTAACATCGGCGTAAATAAGCTGACCAGTGTTTATGCTTCTGCTTGTTAAGCTGTAGGGACCCTCTGGGTTGTCCGTTCAGCTTGGACAACCCGGTACAGTTCAGTCATTTAGTATTCACAGTTCAGACGTAAAAGAGTCTCGTACCCATTGCTTACATTGAATAACTTCCAAGTGCAATCTTACATTCATGCACATACATTGTAGTGTTATTGCCACAACAGCAAGTTGAGTAATAGCCAATGACAATTAGCTTTGCGTTGTGTTTATTTATCTCTGCTTGTGTGAGTGACTTGCTGTCTGGCTGCAATCTTGCATTCGTGGCTACGCCTCACTGACCTAGCAAAAAACCCAGTGACCCCCAGCATTACACAGCAGCAGTCCTGCCTGCCTCCTGCAGACACGCCTGCCCATGTAGACCTTGTGGGCCAATCTTGCGGTCCCTTACATTAATTTAACCATATTTGGCTAGCAGGGCAGCTAGTCTCTCTGTCTTGATACCTGTGTGTGTACAGGACTCTAGACAGACCTCGTGGCCCCAGCAGACCAGCTTAATAAGCGTGGGCACTCCGTCTGCTTCTATGACCTGCTCTTTGCTGACTTCTGGACCTAGGGTCTTTTCAACAAGCCCTCAAGACTCCCCCTCTGCACTTCCTCATGTGGGATTCCCTCCATTTTAATTAACCTAACGGTCGTTAGCAGCTGCCCCTCATACCGCCCCATGATTTCACTCAAGGTAATGAGTCTACCAAACAGCATGCTTTCAGACAGAGTCGTATCCCAAGATGCATCTTGGTGGTTCTAATCCCATCCACTCTTGCATTTGCTTCGAATGGGTTGAAATTTCCCATGGATCAGCCAAGAAAAAGGATTTTATTTGGTGTTACATTTCCACATGGACACGCTTGTTGGTTATGACACAATGCATTGTGCAATGCATTGTGTCATAACTGTCAAGTTTCAAGAAGTTTATTCGTCCCCGAAAGTATTCCATGACTTGGAGGCCAAGATACTGTACATGTTTAGCTCCCTCCACACCTAATTACTCATATGGCTCAGAGTCAGACCATATAAAACACACACAGCCATGAGCAAGGGACCCACTCATGTGAAATAGATGCAAAGTTTAAAAGGGTGAAGGGAAAGTAGATCTGAGTTGATGTCTGGTTTTATACAGACCAACTGCCCAACATCACTGTTACAACTACATATCTGAAATGTGTAGGCTGAGACAACAGTAACCATTCTCATTTAGGATGACTCTGTCATGTTAGCTTTTAAAAAAAATCATAATTACACTTATACAGAATTACACTGTAACTACCACTGTAGAATATTAGTAGTTTTCCCTCTAAATTCCATTTGACTTTCTAGCACCCATGGAATGGGTCATTTGGGTTTCCTCTTGTCTCCCTGTGTTGTGTTTGTCCTTAACAATTTGAGGGTTTTAGGGTTATGGAGTGCCCTCAAACAATTCTGGGAATGGGGTCCTGTAATGCCCTCTGAGAATTAACTTTGTATTAAAACACGTTAACATCCTACTTTAGAGTATGAAGATTTAGAGTCTACTTTAGAGTAGACAAGATCTCACAGATTCTGGGGGCAGGGCTACCTTAGTGGTTTAATAAGCAGAGAATGTTGCAGGTGTCCCCTGGCACCAAACACCCCGCTGCACGGCAAGGCATGCGCACTCAACTGTGAGGTGTTAGGGTGTGACTTGATGAAGGCATATCACACTGGAGACAGGTTTATGGATGGCTGGTTTAATAGGCTGATGAGATGTGATAAGAGCAAGGTGGGGATGTGGTTTTGTGTGTGCCACATCCGTTCCCTCCTCAGATCTCACGTCCCCCGGTCTGGGTGTGGACAATTCGAGAAAACCTTTTTTTGCCCACCAGGAAGACGAAAAGGTCCTCCTCTAACTCAGCCTCGCCATTCATCTCTATTAACAGATTATCAGGTGGAAGTCATTAAGCAGCAAGAGTAAGACGTCCAGTAGGAAAAAGTCTCAGAGTCAAATTAGTATTGGTCTCTCATCCTGAAAACCTTAACTATATGAACATTAATAACATAGAAAACTATTTCAAAGAATACCATGGGCCTTAATTGTTCTTCTGCACCATCTGCATCCACAGAATTGATGTCTTGATGTCCTTCTTGGTTTGATTTCCTCCAGATGTTGGCTCCAAAGAGACCAGCAGACAGCCGTTCATTAGCATGTAAAAATAAAATGTGTTGGGTTCTTAACAAATGGGAGCGTTTAGCTTTTTAATGAGTCATTTGAGAAACAAAGTCCCACAATTAATTTGAACAAATTGCTAAATATATACGTTAACACCCCCAGAACAAATTAAGGCCTTTACACTTGATATATTTTTCATTATGAATTTTATTAATTACTTTATTTTGAAATCACACATCTCCATACTACCTACACACCACTCTAGGATGTGTAGGCCTACTAGGTTAGGTATGAATGGTTTTCTTTTTCCTCCTTCCATTCAAGGAATAATAAAAATATTATTAAAAATCACTACAACATCTCCCCCTTAATCTCAGACTTAATTGTACTGTAGCATTTTGCTAGGCAGGGAATTACCTGAAAACAATGTGTGTGCTTTTACTTCGTGATGTTCTTATAAACATATTGACCCTGGTGGCAAGATGCACCTGCATGCTATGACCTTTAGGTGGAAACAGTGCTCTGTTCTGTTCTCAGGCTTCTTGCATAACCTGCCATACCTACAGTATGTATGGGCAGTAACCAACCTAGCACAACCATTTCATTATATAATTTGGGTTTTCTTACACACCATTTGGAAATATATTTGATGTGGCCCAGAAATTGAAATTAATGGTGAAGCATTGGGTAGGCTAATTCAAATATGTAAAAATATGCAAATTAAGCAAAAGTAATATCCACTGGTATTTTTATATGTTGTGTGTTACGTGGTTTGGACCATATTTCAAGAAATATCATATAATGTATTTTACTTTACGTTTAATTGTCTCATTTTATATTTAATTTGTTTAGATGGAAAGTAAACACATGCTTGAAGAGTGTACATGGTCCCATTCTCTTGGCATTACATGAATGAGGTATCTGTGTGTGTGTGTGTGTGTGTGTGTGTGTGTGTGTGTGTGTGTGTGTGTGTGTGTGTGTGTGTGTGTGTGTGTGTGTGTGTGTGTGTGTGTGTGTGTGTGTGTGTGTGTGTGTGTGTGTGTGTGTGTGTGTGTGTGTGTGTGTCTGTGTCTGTCTGTGTGTCTGTCTGTCTGTCTGTCTGTGTGTGTGTGTCTGTCTGTCTGTGTGTCTGTCTGTCTGTCTGTCTGTGTATGTGTGTGTGTGTGTGTGTGTGTGTGTGTGTGTGTGTGTGTGTGTGTGTGTGTGTGTGTGTGTGTGTGTGTGTGTGTGTGCGCGCGTGTGTGTGTGTGTGTGCGTGCGTGTACAGAGTAGGATTGTGATATACATATATATATATATATATATATATAAATATATATATATTTGTATGTGTTTTTGTATG
>OOFB01036231.1:5236-16394 GCA_900323305.1 Trachyrincus murrayi
GGAAGCAACCTCCGCGAGAGCCCCAAACACAAATTCACCTCAGATGGTAAAGACCGCAAGCTGAACATTATTGATGTCCAGCTGTCTGATGCTGGTGAATACACATGCGTGGCCAAGAATGCCGGAAAGGAAATATCATGCACAGCCAAGCTCATTGTTGAAGGTATTTACGTTAATAACTTGAATCCTTTGTAATGGAAGTTGGTTCGAGAGGCAGATTAGTTTAAATCCTGTTCCAATTCATACTGTTCTCTTCTGACAGAGCTCCCAGTGAAATGGATCAAGGAGCTGGAGGAGGAGACCTCACCCCTTAAAGGTCAGCCCCTGTACATGACCTGTGAGTTGAACAAAGAGAGGGACGTGGTCTGGAAGAGGAATGGACAGATCCTCAAGAATAAGGCTGGCAAAATCGCCATCAACATTATTGGTCTGCAGCATGCTGTGACCATCCAGAACTCCACTGTGGAGGATTCTGGTCTTTACACATGTGAAGTGGCCAATCAAGCAGAGGTCAAGACTTCAACCAACGTTAAAGTGATTGGTGAGTAATGTTAAATGTACTTCATTTTGTGAATTTAGTTTTATTCAACACTGTAAATATTTATTTATACCAATGTACACCCTTTCCCAGAATGGGAACACATAGCTTTAGCTTTCACTTTGTTCAAGAACAACTGTCTTTGGTCTGATTTGTTCATGTTATTTACCCCAACAGAAATCATCAAAGACTGGCTGGTGAAGCCTCTGAGAGACCAGCATGTGAAACCCAAGTCAGCTGCAACATTTAAATGTGAGCTGTTTAAGGACACTCCAAACTGGAAGTGGCTTAAAGGAGAGACTGAGATAACTCCGTCTGATAAGATCGAGATGAAGAAGGATGGAAAAGAACTGATGCTGACTATTAAGAACTGCCAACCTGACGATGTGGCCGAATACGGCATGGAGGTGGAGGGACGTGTCTACACCGCTAAACTCACATTAGGAGGTTGATCGATCAATCTATCTATCTGTCTATCTATCCATCTTCCTATACATTTGTCTCTGTCTATCTATCTATCTATCTATCTATCTATCTATCTATCTATCTATCTATCCATCTGTCTATCTGTCTATCTGTCTGTCTGTTCATCCATCAACTAATGGAGGGTGTATTTCAGAGCGTGAGGCTGAGATCCTGAAGCCTCTGTCCAGCATGGATGTGGTGGAGAAGGAGGACGTGACGTTTGAGACAGAGGTCTCCGAGGAAGATGTTCCAGGAGAATGGAAGCTGAAGGGAGTGGTCCTGACCAGATCACCGGTACCTGTCTAACATCTATCTATTATTATAGTGGCTACCTGTCTAACATCTATCTATCTATTATTATAGTGCCTACCTGTCTAACATATATCTATCTATCTATTATCATCGTGCCTACCTGTCTAACATCTATCTATCTATTATTATCGTGCCTACCTGTCTAACATCTACCTATCTATTATTATAGTACCTACCTGTCTAACATCTACCTATCTATTATTATTATCGTGCCTACCTGTCTAACATCTATCTATCTATTATTATAGTACCTACCTGTCTAACATCTACCTATCTATTATTATAGTGATGTTAGATAGATCAATGTTAGATAGATAGATGTTACACTGTGTAAATATATATTATAATTATGTTAACATTATACTCACCTCCCTGTCTGTCTGTCCATCTACATTATCTATTGTTCTATTGTCTGTTTATACATAATACATCTATTATTTATCCTATCTGAATATTCTGTTAATGTAATTTCCACCTGTTCCAGACGTGTGACATCCAAGTGGAGGGTACCAGGCGTAGACTGATCCTGAAGAACGTCCAGGTGGACCAGTCCGGCGAGGTGTCCTACCAAGCCCTGAACGCCATCACCAGCGCCATGCTCACCGTCACCGGTAAGCCTTGCTCCCGGACGGCAGGAGCACACTTCCCGCTGTGCTTTGTTATTGTTCCCTATGAAATAAAGACTTGAGGTCCATCGGCAGATCCTGAAGTTAAATGGAGGATGGACCCTATGTCTTTATTTCATGAAGTTCTACTCTAGCCCAAAATGCAGCCTGGGAGGACTAGAAGATCAAGTATTTCAGAATGACCGTTCCCGAAGAAGATACATTTTCTCTGTGTACTGTTTGTTGTACATGTTTAATGTATGTAAACGTCTATTGTGTGGTGCTTGTCAAGACAAGTCCATCCACCACGAAGTACAGTTGGTTGTTCTTGGACCACCATGGTTCTGTTTTATGTGCTACATGTAGTATCCAGTTGATGTTCCCCACCAGACCCACCTTGTGTTTGTAGATTGCTGCCAGACAGCCGGCCCATTGGTTCAGTTTGCTGCACATGTAAGATGTGCCCTACTTTTAGATTCAGTGTTAGAACAGAGTTACCTCTATCCAAAGAAGAAACGCCTCCCATGCAACCATCAAGGAAGAACTGAGGCTGATCCTGAGTCCTGCTTGATACCAAGACCACGTGGACCTACTCGTGGGATCTGTAGTCACGTAGTTAGGCCATCCAATGCAAAACCAGGTCGACACCATGGTTTAGACGGGAGGTGGATCTAGTCGGATAGAAAACCTGCTGAGTAGAAGTTGAAGAAGGCGGTTTGTCTAACTCAACACTCATGGGACAAAACAGGAGAAAACCTCTCACCCAAGACCATACTGTGGACCTGAATAACAAGACTAGAGTACAACACTCCCCCCACCCCAACAAGACCAGAGGTTTTTAACACCACAATGCAGACTCACTGAACCAATGTCCACAGCACTGGTGTGGTATGAAGTATCTAAGCAGCTATCTTCATCAACTGGCTACTGACTGTAGCATGGTGTTGTCTTGGTGTTGTGTTTGTGAAAAGTGATGTCTTGATGTCTGTTGTCATTCTTACCTACTGTTCATACCTCCCAGAAATCCAAATGGGCTTTGTTGTCCCACTGGAGGATGTTTCTGTGCATGAAAAGAAACAGGCTAAGTTTGAATGCGTCATCACAAAAGACGTGTCAAAGGTCATGTGGTACAGAGGGTCTGACATCATCACCCCCGACCAAAAGTATGACATCATTGATGATGGAAAGAAACACATGCTGATCATAAACAGCTGTGAGTTTGATGATGAGGATGAATATACGATAGCAGTGTTGGGGGAAACGTCAACGGCGAGGCTCACAGTGGAGGGTAAGTTCTGGACCGGCTGCCGCCATGTTTCCTGGAGTTCCTTTCTTCTCCCTGTTAAACTAACCGGTATGAATATGCCCTACTAATACGTTTAGGTATAAGACTTAAATGTATCTCGCCGATAAAAGACCAAACGGTGAAGGAAGGCCAAACGGCTCGCTTTGAGCTGGAGCTCTCTCATGAGAACATCCCAGTCACATGGTTCAGGAACGACCTGAAGATCCACCCCAGCAGAACGGTTCTCACGCATGTGGACCGTAAGAAACATGTTCTAGAAATGAAGGAGGTGACGCTAGATGACACATGCCAGATTAAAGCAGAAGCCAAGGGAATTCCTTCCATGGCAAATCTAACAGTCATAGGTAACAAGACCTCCATCCTTCCTTCCAAAGCCCTCACCCTAAGTCACCTCGACAGTCTTTGTTGACCTGTCCACAGACGTCTTGTTTGTCTGCTGTCGTGGTGTTGTTTGTCTGTTTTGTTTTATCTGTACTCTTGATGTGTGTAGTTTGTCTATGTGTTGTATGTACTGTATATTGAGACTGATGTTGAAACAATATATGCAGGACATATTCAGAATAACAAGTGTTTGGCCATTTCAGAGGGCGATGCATACTTCACGGTTAAGCTCCAGGATTACACGGCAGTGGAGAAAGACTCAGTGGTGCTGGAGTGTGAACTCAGCAAGGAGGTGCAGGTCATGTGGTACCATAATGAGAGAGAGCTCAAGGGCTCCAAGAAGGTGTCCATCAGAGCCGAGGGCAAGCGAAGAAGCCTCAGCATCAAGAGGGTGGAAGGCCAGGACAAAGGACAGTACATGTGTGACTGTGGAACTGACAAGACGCTCGCTTCACTTAACATTGAAGGTAAAGGAAAGGCTGATTTGCTTTCCTGGTTTCCACCCCACAATCTCTGCTTGGCTTCTCTCTGCTCTTCTTCTCCCATGTCTGGACATCTCCTCTATCTCTCTTCAATCTCTTCTAACTCCAACATGGTGGAAACACTACAAGACCTCTAACTCCAACATGGTAGAAACACTACAAGACTTCTAACTTCTAACATGTGCAACAGAGTGCCTAGCTCTCTGGAAGGGTGATGGATAAATGATCATTTTAACTGTGGTTAACAGTTAAAATGATCATTTAGATGTCTTGTGGTGTCCTTCCACCACGACATGGGACTGTCTGTCTGTCTTGTCATCATTGTGTTTAGACTCTGCTTCTGCAGTTTAACTCCAGAACCAACATATGAGCAGGACATGTCTTAAACTACTACTAGTAATGGAGTTCCTTCCTCTTAGCGACACATTAAACCCTTCAGTGCAACACATTCCACCTTTCACCAAGTGTGATTCGACCATATTGTCCACTTGTTTCAATTATGGCCTTAGTGTTTTTTTTATAATGAAAAGGCTCCTAAGGTATAATATTCCTGATTATTATTATGTTACTCCACTAGCCCAGTACCATCCTGTAGCTCTCTGAATGGTCTTGTCTGTAGTTTATGTTTTCTGTCCATTCACATGTTGAGTTGGATGTCTTGATTCTGTCCCTCTTCAAATGCCAGCACGCCACATCAAGGTGGTGCGTCCTCTGTATGGGGTGGAGGTGTTTGATGGAGAGACGGCTCGTTTTGAGGTGGAGATCTCTGAGGATGACGTCCACGGCCAGTGGAAACTGAACGGAGAAGTCCTCAGTCCCTCTGCTGTACGTTTTATCTTCAACTATGTGTCCCTTTCCATGTGCTTCAATACACTTTCACTTCAACACAATCACAAAGGTTCCTTCACATGGACATCTTGAAACCCTTCCCAGGGACTCTAAACGTATGATCAACAAACGTTCTAACTGTGTTCCATTTCATTTGAATGAAAGTGAATTGAGTACAGCCTTTTGTGATCCAATTCTGTGAGTTGTTTTGGTATGAAAACGCTGAACTTGTGATGGACGATCTGCAGGATGTTGAGATAGTGGAAGACGGAGCCAAGCACACTCTGATCTTGTACAACTGTAAGGTGCCCCAGACAGGCGAGGTGGCGTACAGCGCTGCCAACGCCAAGTGCTCTGCTAACCTGAAAGTGAAGGGTGAGCGTTCACGGTCCTTTATCTGTGCACTCTTACAAACACCATGCACAACATGTGCTGACTCTGCTGTGCCAATTCTTCACATTTCTTACTCCTGAGTTCATGCTACCCAAAACCTTTTTTTCCAAAGTGCTTCTATTCTTTTTTCTGTTATACTTTTTTTGTCTTCGTTTTGCTTAAAAAAGAAAAGTGCGATTGCTTTCCAACAATACATGATGTTAAACATGGTGTTGGAATCGCCTGTTGAAAAGTAACTGCATTCTTGTTTTTATTTTCATATTGTGAAGAAAGCGAGTTGTCTCTACCACATCGACAGACAAGCAGGCTATAAACCAGTTCTAAACCAACTGGTTTGAATCAACTGGTGATGAACCAGTGACTCTCCATGTTCTGGTTGATGTTAACACTGTTTCTCTGAATTAACAGAAATCCCAGTGTCGTTCATGACGCCACTGGGCGATGTTCATGTGTATGAAAAAGACGAAGCCAGATTTGAGCTGGAAGTCTCCAGAGAGCCCAGAAGTTTCCGCTGGATGAAAGGATCGCAGGAGTTGTCCAGCGATGACAGATATGAGCTGGTGGTGGAGGGGAAGAGACACACACTGCTTGTGAAATCAGCCAAATACGAAGACGAAGGAAAATACATGTTTGAGGCCGAAGACAAGAGGACTTCTGGCAAGCTGGTCATCCAAGGTACACAGCAATAACCTTGATCAGCTATAGGACTAGTTTATACTCATTATTAAATCAAATGATACATTTAAGATTCATGATAATAACTGTGAAAATGATAATTTTGTGTTGGGCAGGAATTCGTCTGGAGTTCGTCAAGCCCATCAAAGACGTGACTGTGAAGGAACGAGAGACGGCAGAGTTCAGCGTGGAGCTTTCTCATGACAAGATCTCTGTGACCTGGTACAAGAACGATGTCCGCCTGCACCCCAGCAAGGTGGTCCACATGTCAGATCAGGGCAAGACCCACACCCTGGCCTTCAAGGAAGTGACCATCGACGACACCTCCATGATCAGGGTGGAGGCCATGGGGAAGACCTCCGAGGCCATGCTCACTGTCATCGGTTAGTGGTGCTTATCAATCCACATTTACACACCAGTCCAACATCTGGTAAACATATTGATATTAGAGTACAAATATGGTAAATAAAGTATTTACAGTTTGTGTGTATGTTGTGATTTCCTGCAGAGGGAGACTTGTACTTCACCACCAAGCTGCAGAACTACACAGCTGTGGAGAAGGATGAAGTGTCTCTGGTCTGTGAACTCAGCAAGTCTGTAGCAGAGGTCAAATGGTTCAAGGACGGTAAAGAAATCATTCCCTCCAAGAACATTGTAATCCAAACCGATAGCAAGAAGCGCATCCTGACCATCAAGAAGGCAGCGAAGGCCAGCATCGGTGAATACACCTGTGACTGTGGTACGGACAAGACAACCGCCGGTCTGAACATCGAAGGTAAACTCTCCAGAGGAGATGGGATTTCATACTTCCTGTGTAGACCACGCCTCCTTCTTCCCAAACTCCACCCCCACCTCCACCTGGCCATCCTCCACCCGACCATCCTCCATCATGCCACTGTCTGTGTTCTGTGTTTGTTTCTACATGTTGTGTCTTTGTATTTCCAGGTGTTGTCTTTGTATTTCCAGGTGTTGTGTCTTTGTATTTACAGGTGTTGTGTCTTTGTATTTACAGGTGTTGTGTCTTTGTATTTTGTTGTGTCTTTGAATCCACAGGTGTTGTGTCTTTGAATCCACAGGTGTTGTGTTGTGTTTGTACCTATATGTTTGTATCCACATGTGTAGTTGTATCTACACGTGTTGTGTCTACATGTGTTTGTGTCTGTAGGTGTCAGACATGTATCAGGTTTGTATTCCCCAACCTATAAATGCTTTGTTCCATTAGTACATTAGTTCCAAGTGTCAGAACCCTCAGAAATACAACTAAAGACCTAGATGTGGTTAATTTTAGATGTGTGTTGTTTTATATAAACATACATGGAATCACATTCAGTTTCTTAACATTTGATAATGCCCTCATAAGTTTAGAAATACATAAGGAGGCCATTTATAATGTCTAGTGATTAGGTTATAAATGCTTTATGGGGAGATTATAAAGTCTAGTGATATGGTATTAAATACCTTATTATACATTTATAACGTCCTAAGGTTTTATACGTTTGGGGGATTCAGTTGTTCACTCAGCTTGTGCACATACTGTAAGTTGCTCTGGAACAGAGCCTCTATCATCATTATTATTATTATATATTATATAGTATTTATATATAATATTATATATTATATATTATTATTATTTTTATATATTATTATATATTAATATTAATATTATTATCATCACCTTGTATGTGTGTGTTACTGGTCAGAGGACCTTGTATGTGTGTGTTACTGGTCAGAGTACCTTGTATGTGTGTGTTCTACTGGTCTCCACAGGTTTGTGTTATGTTTCAATGTGCAGCTCTCCGGGTGATGAAGCACATGTTTTTCTCAGGTTAACTCATGTTCTTTCTGCCTTCCTACAGAGCGTGACATCAAGGTTGTGCGTCCGCTGTACAGCGTGGAGGTAACAGAGACGGAGACGGCTAAGTTTGAGACAGAGATCTCTGAGGGGGACATCCATGGGAACTGGAAGCTCAAGGGAGAAGCTCTCCACCAGTCTTCAGTAAGACCAAATGCTGGCTGGGACAGTATGACACCTAGAGTCATTATGATAGAAATAATAAAATAACAACAGCTAGTGATGTCACAAGAGTCACATATGAACAGATTGACAACTTGTTAAAATGATTCTGCTAAATGACAGAAGCATGTGTAGATGTTTAGCACGTAGGGCCTCCTTTCACCAAGTCCTGGACAACCTCTGTGATCTCCTCAGGATGTGGAGATCAAGGAGGAAGGAACCAGACACATGCTGGTCCTCTACAACGTCGGCATGGCCATGGCCGGAGGAGTGGACTTCTCTGCAGCTAACGCCAAATCTACAGCCCAGCTCAGAGTCAAAGGTGTTGACAATAATAATACTAATAATAACAATAACAACAGTAATATAGTAATGTTGTTAATGATAACAGTAATATAGTAATGATGTTAATAACAACAGTAATATAGTAATGATGTTAAACAAAGCTGTTATCTGACACAAAGCTAGCAAGCCCTCGCTCACACCCTAAACCAGAAGATGTTTCTCTGGATGTCCTTATCAGCCTGGAGAACCAGATATAAAACACTTCTTACTCAGACAAACCTTCTGATGAATGACTGAGACATCTCAGGCACAAATATGATTCATTGGAATCACATTTGACCACATATTGATCCCTTAGCAAAACACGATAAACATTCATTAAAGTAAATATTCTGACGTATGCACAAAAAGTTTGGAAGTGTATGGAAGTTGATGTTTTGAATGTGAAAGTCCACTTCTACTGAAGCATAATGTGAATGTTTTGTAGGCTGAGCAGAGAGAATAGTGCTATATTTCTTCTCCAGAGTATTGCTACTGACAGCCAGTGTTTAACTAGCTGTTAGAGGGCTTTCCATCTGTCATGTTGGGATCCTGTCGTAAATACTTGAGGTTTCTGGCTAATCCTCATTCGCGTTCCGTATTTAATCGTTAAGTCGGACTCACATTCCTCCGCCAGTGGTGAAGTACAGTTACAAAACAGCTCTACAAGATGTTGGCATCTTCACTGTTAGGTAACTTGTAAAGCCTTTAGATCCTTCTCCCTTTCCTAGAATATTCAGAGCAGGTGATTGACAGGAACAGACTGAGCAGGTCTGGTGGTTTGGCAAGGCTGGGCCCTCAGCCAATCAGAGGCTCTAGTTATTTTAGACGCTGCATGCCTTATCTAGATCTGGTGGTGGTGATTGGCAGGCTTTCTGCTGACCATATCCATGTGGTCAGGCCCTATGCTAATGAGCCCTAGCCTCTCCAGTTGTCCTGAGGCCAGTGGAGCTGCAGGCCTCCCAGCCACCATGAGGATTAGCCACTAAGGATTTCACTTCTTCTCTTGGGATTTTGAGCACTTTCAGGGGGACTAACCATGTCTTCTCCTGATCCCAAAGCCCGGGTGATCGGCCTGGCCAAGACTCTGAAGGACGTGGTCGTGACGGCCGGTGAGACGGCCACCTTCGAGTGTGAGCTGTCTTTCGAAGGCATTGCTGTTGAGTGGTTCCTGGGGGGTACCAAGCTGGAATCAAGCGATAGAGTAAGTTTCTTAAGTTCCTCAACTCCGAAACCACGGCCCAATGCTTACCATAGGCCAATAGAATCCATTTATAAGATCAATTCTTGCTAATCAATAAACTCACTTCCTGGAATGGCAGCTGAACCCGATCCCCATACAATGCTAAACATTCAAGATATGCTACTAACTATTCATTAGATTTGTTTAAAGTAAGTGTTTTACTGCAAATGATTGATGGTTGGTTGCTGTTGATAACACTGTTTTAATCACTATAAATGTGACATATATGGGTGTGTGGGAAGCCAGATTCCAGCAGAGCACTTGATCTGGGTTTTGAGATAACGCAGGGGGCCGTTCTGCCGAGCCAGCGTTCTGGAAGTTATTTTTAACTGCTGTGGGAGGGGAGGGGCATCAAGCCCTCTCCAATATGCTCTTTAAATCACTACATGTGCTTCCTGCTGGGCCGTCTTCTGGATGTTGGGTTAAAATATGTCAACAAGGGGCCCTTACACATCCCATCATCATTCAGGGTTTTTTTATGACCACGTTGGCTGTAATCTGATAGCAGCGTTTCCATGGTGACAGGATCTTTTCTGGGATAGGGAGTTGTGCAACATGAGTTTTCTATATCCTGCATGAATAATAAATCAGCAGGTTGTGCATTATAGCGTTTTAATGATTCATCATTATAGCGTTTTAATGATTCATTTTAATGATTAATTTTAGCTTTTAGCTTTGCTTATTGGTTAATTTTGATGGATATAAAGTTGTGTCCTTTATAAAGGAGGTCCGGATGCTTCTTGTTGAGAGTTGGAAGGCTTCATTCCTTCTTTACTTCTGATGAAAACACTTGAAGTTCCTGTGTTGTCATGGTTACTGCTGTGGTTCAGTGTTTTCTCTATGTTGCATTATAGCCGTTTTCTCTATGTTACTGCAGTACTATTATAGCAGTATATATATATATGCTAATGCAGGAGTCTGTCCAAGGCATGTGTAGAGACTTGAAGGTCTGCTAAAGAGGCAATGGGGAGTCGGGTAGCAGGGGGTCCTATGGAGGAACCCAGCTGCCTGACCCCCAGCGAGCTGTCAGGATGATTTACGGTGTGCTTCATTACCACAGGTGGTCTCAAGAGCTGAAGGCAAAATCCACACACTTACACTAAGAGATGTAACACTGGCTGAGGCTGGGGAGGTGAGGCTGGCAGCCAAGGACTTCCAGACACAAGCCAACCTGATAGTCAGAGGTATGTCTCTCCTCCTCTCTCTACCACTCCTCTCCTCCCCTCTCTACCACTCCTCTCCTCCCCTCTCCTCCCCTCTCTACCACTCCTCTCCTCCCCTCTCTACCACTCCTCTCCTCCCCTCTCTCCTCTCTCTACCACTCCTCTCCTCCCCTCTCTACCACTCCTCTTCTGCCCTCTCCTCGTCTCTCCTCCCCTCTCCTCCGTCCTCTGCTCTCCTCCCTCCTCTCTCTACCACTCCTCTCCTCCCCTCCTCTCCTTTCCTTTCATCTCCTCTCCTCCTCTCCTTTCCTCTCATCTCCTTCTCTCCTCTCCTCTACCCCTCTCTCCTCTCATATCCTCTCCTTTCCTCTCCACCTCTCCACCTCCCCTCTCATTTCCTCTCCACCTCTCCTCTCATCATCTCTCTTC
>OOFB01036231.1:23339-60711 GCA_900323305.1 Trachyrincus murrayi
CAGGTATGGTCTCTACAGTCTGTCTCCTCTACTGTACTGCTGCTGCTGTACTACTACTGCTGTACTGCTGTACTACTACTGCTGTACTACTGCTGCTATACTACTACTGCTATACTACTACTACTACTGCTATACTACTACTGCTATACTACTACTGCTATACTACTGCTGCTATACTACTACTACTGCTATACTACTACTGCTATACTACTACAACAACTACTACTACTACTACTACTACTGCTATACTACTACTGCTATACTACTACTATACTACTACTACTACTACTACTACACTACTACTGCTATACTACTACTACTGCTATACTACTACTGCTATACTACTGCTGCTATACTACTACTGCTATACTACTACAACAACTACTACTACTACTACTACTACTGCTATACTACTACTGCTATACTACTACTATACTACTACTACTACTACTGCTATACTACTACTACATACTACTACTACTATACTACTATACTACTACTGCTATACTACTACTACATACTACTATACTACTACTACTACTACTATACTACTACTACTACTACTACTATACTACTACTATACTACTACTACTACTACTACTACTACTATGTTGTTATCTGTGTTAACCTTGACCCTTTGCTCTGCAGCCGTGCCCCAGATTAAGACTACCGACCAAAGCTACGTGACCGATGCCGGCAAGCCCATCGTGATGGCGGTTCCCTACAGCGCTTACCCCAAGCCTGAGGCTGACTGGCTGTACGGCAGCAGCCCCCTGCCCAAGGATGACATTCACACCTCAGCTGACAGGACGGAGTACAGACTCAAAGATCCCAAGAAGACAGACGAGGGACGCTACAAAGTCCTCATCAAGAACAAACACGGCGAGGGGGAGGCCTTCATCAACCTGGCTGTTGTTGGTAAGCCGACCTGTTCACTAGTTCATTTTTATATCATATGTTTTCACACAGGGACCCATTTAGGGTTCATAATCCCAATCCATATTGCAGCTCTTGATGTTGTTGAACTGAATTTGACGTCACTTTGTGGAATGTGAATTTGTGAATTGTCATTTTGAATATGCTTTGATTGTTCTCACCTTCACTTGAAACTTGCTACTTATAAAAGCATTTGCTAAGTAAATGCTAAATGAGTGCTAAATAGCTGCTAAATCAGACATTCAAAAGCTGAGATGATGTAATTCGTTTCCTGCTGTGTTAATATAAGTTGCTCCTCTGTAACCTGCGGTGTTTCCTCCCAGACGTGCCCGGACCGGTGAAGGCCCTCCAGGTGACCGACACCGCTGACGGTGAGGTGAGTCTGGCCTGGGAGGAGCCAGAGAGCGACGGCGGCAGCAAGATTGTTGCTTACGTGGTGGAGAGACGGGACGTGAAGAGGAAGACCTGGACCCTGGCCACAGACCATGCCGAGACCCCCGAGTTCACAGTGACCGGCCTCCAAAAGGACTCCATGTACCTGTTCAGAGTCTGCGCTCGCAACAGAGTGGGCAGCGGGCCCAACGTTGAGACAGACAAACCTGTGCAAGCCAAGAATAAATTTGGTGGGTAAAAACTAGAGTCATTGTTTGTTTGAGTTTCCTGGGTTTGGATTGGTCTACCCTGGGTCATTCACTGTTCTGATTGGTCTACCCTGGGTCATTCACCGTTCTGATTGGTCTACCCATGCAGATGTGCCCGAGGCGCCTCTCAATGTGCTCATTGGCAACGTCAGTAAGTTTGGCTGCACGGTGTCTTGGGAGCCCCCAGAGTCTGACGGAGGATCCCCCCTCACCGGCTACATCATCGAGCTCCGCGACCGCACCTCCGTGAAGTGGTCCACCGTCCAGGTGGCGAAGCCCGACGAGCTCAGCGCCATCATCAACGACGTCATTGAGAACAAAGAGTACATCTTCAGGGTGAAAGCTGAGAACAAGGCAGGTGTGGGCAAGCCCAGCGCCGCCTCTCCACCGGTCAAGATCATGGACCCCATCGGTGAGTGACAGCATGACATGTACAGTCTGGAACAGGTTGTGTTGGTGGACAGCTCTATCAGCCGTGTGCCTCTCTATCTACAGAGTGCCCAAGCCCCCCTCAGAACCTGGTATGGCAGGACCAGAGCAAGAGCTCAGTGCAGCTCTCCTGGGAGACTCCCGCCAGTAGCGGAGGCAGCATGATCACCGGCTACATCATCGAGCGATGTGAGGACGGATCAGACAAGTGGCTCCGCTGCAATGCCAGACTCTGCCAGGACCTCTCCTACAAGGTAAAGTGGGGATGATGTCCTTCCTTTGTTGCTTTTTATAGTAATTAAAGTCTTTAACTTTGAACAGAACAAAACCCCAGAGCATTCCCTAGTCCCTCAGTTCTTCGTTAGTCCCTCAGTTCTTCGTTAGTCCTGCTGTATGTATCTAAGCTGGTTCTGGTGTTGATCTTTCAGGTAACTGGTCTGAAATACGGCGCAAAGTACAACTACCGTGTGTTTGCTGAGAACGCTGCTGGCATCTCCGACCCCTCGAACACCATCGGACCTCTGCTAGCGGACGATGTCCACGGTCAGAACCACAGACCACACCTTTTCATCCCTAGACTCTGACATGAACTAATTACTGATATGAACAGAAGAGATATCACCCCTCCAGGGTTGAAAACATAAATCAGATAGTATAATGATATCGGTCTAATGTATGATGGGTAAGAGGAGAGATGTAATGTTTCTGTTTAATGTCTCTCTCCAGTGGCTCCTACCTTGGACCTGAGTGCCTTCAGGAATGGACTGGAGGTGATTGTTCCTCAGCCCCTCACCATCCGTGTGCCCATCTCCGGATACCCCACCCCCACTGCCAAGTGGACCTTTGGAGACAAGGAACTGACTTCTGCAGATGAACGAGTTACCATGGTGACCAAGCCGACCTTCACAGAGCTGGTGGTGACCCCCAGTGTGCGTCCAGACCAGGGCACCTACTCCCTGACCCTGGAGAACGATGTCACTTCCGTCTCTGGAGAGATTGAAGTGACCGTCATCGGTATGTCTAGCTTAACGTCTCGACACTTTCCAACCCTCTGCAGATCCCTACCAGATCTCTCAAGATCTTCTTAAAGTAGAGGTTTCTCTTGTGTTTGGCAGCACACCAAAACCTGTTCTTGTAGAGGTCAGTCATGATTGTACTACAGACGAGTGTACCAGGTATTCTCTACTGATTAAGGTGTTGTGATTTGTGTGGTAGCTTCCCCCAGCGCTCCCAAGGACCTGAAGGTGCAGGAGGTGACCAGACAGCATGTACACCTCATGTGGGAAGCCCCCGAGCACGACGGAGGAAGCCCCTTGACCGGATACCAGGTGGAGAAACGAGATGTGTCCCGCAAGACCTGGGTCAAGGTGAGCTCACTCTCTAACTAACTAACTATCTGTTGGCAACTAGGGCATAACCTAACTCAGTTGGTAACTAGGGCATAACCTAACTCGGTTGGTAACCAGGGCATAACCTAACTCAGTTGGTAACTAGGGCATAACCTAACTCAGTTGGTAACCAGGGCATAACCTAACTCGGTTGGTAACCAGGGCATAACCTAACTCAGTTGGTAACCAGGGCATAACCTTGGTTGGTAGCTAGGGCACGGCTCCCCACCAAACAACACATGTCAATAGTGTGGACAGATGTCTTACCATGGTGTGTGTGTCCCAGGTTGTTATGGGCATCCAGGACCAGGAATACACCGTGACGGATGTGGTGGAGGGCAAAGAGTACCTCTTCAGAGTCACAGCCTGCAACAAGTGTGGTCCAGGAGAACCAGCCTACATCGACGAGCCTGTCAATGTCTCCTCTCCTGCCAGTAAGGAAGTCTACTTACTCTACAGACTCTCTTCATTCTCTACCAACAAAGACCACTAGGGCATCAGGACCTGCTCCATGCCTCAGCTCCATGTCTCATCCCTCTACTCTGTGTCCCCTCAGCGGTGCCTGACCCCCCAGAGAACCTGAGGTGGAGAGACAAGTCTGCCAGTGGCATCTTCCTCACCTGGGAGCCCCCCAAGTACGACGGCGGCACTGGCATCAAAGGCTACAACGTGGACCGCTGCCAGAGAGGAACTGACAAGTGGGAGCCCTGTGGAGACATGGTGCCCGAGCTCAAGTATGTACTAAACACACCTTACTATAACACTAAGTAATCAACACAGTTATAGTCTAGTCTAGAGTCTGGTCTATGGCTCTGTGGTGCTGAAGGCGCTGTGTATTGTGTTCAGGTGCCAGGTGACTGGTCTGACGGAGGGACAGTGGTACTCCTACAGAGTCAGAGCTCTCAACCGTCTGGGAGCAAGCAGACCCTGCAAGGCCACAGACGAGATCCTGGCTGTGGATCCCAAAGGTATGCTGGAGAAGCATGGAACTTGGAGACAGACTCCCCTAGGAAACTAGTCTGCTCTTTTCTTTCATATATTGGTCTGACATAAACTTGGTCTGACATAAACTTAAACTGTGACATATTCATGAACATAGGCTGTTAACCTGTTCCACACTGCCTGCTTCATGTCTTCTGTCCTGTCTGACCCACCAGAACCTCCAGAGATCCAGCTGGATGCCAAGCTTCTGGCTGGTCTGACCGCCAAGGCTGGCAGCAAGATCGAGCTTCCTGCTGAAGTTACCGGGAAGCCTGAACCCAAAGTGAAGTGGACCAAGGCTGACCTGGTCCTCATCACAGACGACAGAGTCTCAATCGACACCAAGCCAGGCCACTCGACAGTCACCATTGCTAAGACCACCAGAGACGACTCCTCCACTTACATCATCGAAGCCACCAACAGCAGTGGACGTGCTACGGCCACGGTCCATGTTAACATTCTAGGTCAGCTATACACCACTGTCCATGTTAACATTCTGGGTCAGCTACACACCACCAGTTAGCAGAGACCGATCCATCTGGGAAGTGCTTTATTCTATAATATCTGTGTTCATATTCCTCCTGCAGATAAGCCTGGTCCTCCGGCTGCCTTTGACATCTCTGAGATCACCAACGAGTCCTGCTTCCTGGCCTGGAACCCTCCCAGAGACGACGGAGGCTCCAAGGTCACCAACTACATCGTAGAGCGTCGTGCTGAAGAAAGCGAGATCTGGCACAAGCTTTCATCCACCATCAAACAGACGACCTACAAGGCTGTTGGTCTGGTCAGTTTCAAAGCGTACGTTTTCAGAGTGTTTGCTGAAAACCAGTTTGGTGTGGGTGCAGCAGCACAACATCCGTCTATCATCGCCAGATACCCCTTCGGTAGGTTCATCACGCTTAACTAGCAGCACATGGTATACATACAGAGAGCATGTTTAATGGATGGCAGTGACATTACTCCTACTTTCCCCAGATGCTCCTGGAGCTCCTTACAAGCTGGAGCCCGCAGACATCGCCAAAGACTCCCTGAGCCTGTCATGGTACGAGCCCGACGAGGACGGAGGCAGTCCCATCACCGGGTACTGGGTGGAGCGGTACGAACCGGACCATGACAAGTGGATCCGATGCAACAAACTGCCCATTAAAGACACCAACTACAGGTCAGTATACAGCAGCCTGTATCCAAGCAACATGATCAAACATGACGTGTGTGTGTGTGGGTGTGTGCTCCTGCTGCATCTGAAGGCTGATTGAAGGATGTGAAGGGGTTTTAGAGTCATGTTGTGTTCCTTCCTTTGCAGGGTGAAAGGTCTTCCCACTAGGAAGAAGTACAAGTTCAGAGTCCTGGCTGAGAACTTAGCTGGAACAGGGAAACCCAGCCAGGAGACTGATCCCATCCTGGTCAAAGATCCTATCGGTAAAACTGCTGAAGTATTCCCTCATAAAAACCTGCTGGTCAATATGAGAACCACAGACCCTTTGTGGCTCAGTCAATGAAGATGCTGACAACCCCCCATACTGCTCAGAGCTATGAATTATACTTTCTAATATTACTACTTATTAAACACAGAACCTCAACATTTATTCTTCCTATTGGTGTTAAAGTGTAAGTGAACCCCCTGTTTCAGCTGGAATTCGAACACTATGAGATTTAAAAATAAATGTTTAGGCTAACATTTCTAGGGAGGGGGGATGTGTTTGGCATAGATTACTATGTTGACGATCATATAAGATATATTACCACGTTTAAAAAAAAAGAAAAGATTTTGGGTGCCTCTTTAACTGAACCATTTTTGTATGTATGTATGTCAATTATGGCCCCCATTGCACTCCTAACCGTCCCTGGAAGGAGGGATCCCCCACTCTGTTCCTTCTCAAGGTTCTGGAAGGAGGGATCCCCCACTCTGTTCCTCTCAAGGTTCTGGAAGGAGGGATCCCCCACTCTGTTCCTTCTCGAGGTTTCTTCCTTGATAATTAAGGGAGTTCTTTCTTGCCCTTTGGGGGGCTAGGGTTAGGGTTAGGGCTAGGGCTAGGGCTAGGGTTAGGGCTAGAGCTAGGGTTAGGGTTAGGGTTACGGTTAGCGGGTGTCAGACATATTAGCCTTTTGAGACTGTAACTGTGATTAAGGGCTATACAAATAAAATTGACTTGACTTGACACTTGAGGCCGTAGTTGAACGGACTCTCTGACGTTCTGTGGGAAGATTCAAAAGTTTCTCCTCCTCCTCTTCCAGATCCTCCATGGGCCCCTGGTAAGCCCACGGTGAAGGACGTAGCCAAGACCTCGTGTTTCCTCATGTGGACCAAACCAGAGCACGACGGCGGAGCCAAGATCGACGGCTACATCATCGAGATGCTGAAGAGTGGAACCACAGACTGGATCAGAGTTGCTGACAACATCAACATCATGGAGCACTTCCTCAGGGGTCTGATGGAGAAACAGGAGTACTCCTTCCGGATAAAGGCCGTTAACGTGGCTGGAGAGAGTGAACCCAGCGAGCCCAGCGACCCTGTGCTCTGCAAGGAGAGACTCTGTAAGTCACATTCACTCATTCACCACTGCACAATACAAAATTAGGTTTTCCATGGATGCTTACACCAGAGTATAAACCTAATGGTGGTGTGATTATGAACATGAGGCTAGTAACTAACTGCTGTCTCTCCCTAGCGCCCCCCATGGCTCCACGCTGGCTGTTGGTGGTTAGCATCAGCAGGAACAGTGCTGAGATGAAGTGGACAGCCCCTGAGAGAGACGGAGGCTCCCGCATCACCAACTACGTGGTGGAGAAGAGGGACGTGAGGAGGAAGGGCTGGCAGGCGGTGGACACCACGGTGAAGGAGCTCAAGTACTCTGTGACGCCCCTCAATGAGGGCTCCCTCTATGTGTTCAGAGTGGCTGCTGAGAACGCCGTGGGAGTCGGACCCTTCTGTGAGCTGGAGGACTCGGTTCTGGCCAAGGACACTTTCAGTAAGTTGAGAATAACTGAATAAGTCAAATGTTGAGGAACTAATTCACACTTGGTAGTTTGCTTTGTTCCAAATAGGGACTAGGAACCTTGAAGCCCATGAGATTAAAGCTACTGATCTTGGTAGGCCTTTGGTTTCAGCATATTATATTGTGTGTGTGTGTGTGTGTGTGTGTGGTCACAGCGACTCCTGGACCCCCATATGCTGTGGCGGTGCTCAGCGTTAGTAAGAGACACGTGGACCTGCAGTGGGAGGCCCCTAAGAACGACGGAGGCAGACCCATCCTCAGGTAGGGCCTACCCTTACTCATTATGGACCTTAGTGGACTGTGGAACTGGAAGAGGATAGAATGAGCTGATGTGACCCGTTGGTCTGTGACTCATGGTCCTCCTCACAGATTATGTTGAACTGTATTGGTTCAATGTGTTCCAGATATTCCCTGGAGAAGAAGGAGAAGCTTGGGACCCGCTGGGTGAAGTGTGGTAAGACCTCAGGGCCAGACTGTAAGTACCGAGTGACGGACATCATCGAGGGAACCGAGGTCCAGTTCCTGGTGCGAGCTGAGAACGAGGCTGGAGTCGGACACCCCAGCGAACCCACAGAGATCATTACCATCGAAGACCCCACAGGTGTCTCATCACTCTCTCATCTATAGAGTTCAACTCTCACCCAGCATGGTGTAGTTACCCATTAAGTATTTATTCATGCAAGAAAATTAGCAACATTGCCACACAATATTTACCACTTGCCTCATATCTCTCGACTACCCAGGAGCAGTTACTTAATAATGAAGTAAGTAGTTGATTATGTTGCTGGTGCTTTTATTAGTGATTTTTAAAAGACCTAACCTTAACATCCCTCCCCAGGTGTTCCATCGCCACCCATCGAGCTCCAGATCATCGGAGCCAGCCGGGACTTCCTGTCCATCGGCTGGAAGCCCCCAGAGAGGACTGGCGGAAGCCCCATCAGCGGCTACCATGTTGAGATGTGTGAGGCGGGGACGGAGAAGTGGATGAGAGTCAACTCCAGGCCTGTGAAGGAACTCAAGTACCTCATTGCCGAGGGAGTGGTGGCCGAGAAGGAGTATGCCCTGAGAGTCCGTGCCATCAACGCTGTGGGTGTGAGCGAGCCCTCAGACATTTCTGACAACGTGTTTGCCAAGGATGTCGACTGTAAGAACCCCCCCTAACACTTACACATCTGCTTAACACTTAAACATCTGCTAAACATCTGTTCACCGTGTGTCTTGAATTCTTATTAGTGTGATTCATTCATTCATCATTGAGTTGGCTGTTATGTGAGTGTGTGTTGAAACCATGCTGTGTTTGTCAAGGTGCCCCCACCCTGGAGTTCCAGACCCTGGACCTAGTTGTGGTGGAGACGGAGAAGATGCACATCCCAGTACCCTTCAAGGCCGTCCCCTCACCCAAGATCACCTGGCACAAAGACGGCAAGGAGATGAAGGCAGATGAGCGTCTGGGCTTCAGGTCTGGTCCTCCTCTCCTCCCTGTTCTAGATCTCTCCAGGGGCCCAAGCAGTACACTAAAAACATTCTACTGTTGATGTGATGACGTCATCTCCTGTTTAGTCACCCAAGAGGTCATACATACTGTTCAGGAATCAATACAGAAAATACAGTACAGACAATAGAGCCAAACGATCCCTTCCATAAAACATGAGAGTGTTGTCTTCAGGAAGCAGTTTAGTTATTGGTTTGTTGTTGGTTTATCTGAACAGGAAGGAGTACACTTCCTGCCACCTGGAGGTGGGCAGCAGTATCCATGGCGATGCTGGACAATACAAAGTTACTCTGGAGAACAAGCTGGGAGCCGCCAGCGCTACCATCAACGTCAAAGTCATCGGTACGTCATGTTCACTGACACACAGTTCCACTCCTAGTTCCACCTGAGAACATAGTAGATCATCATGAGCTCCTTCTAAACCCATGATCATGTTTTGTGTGCTCAGGTCTGCCTGGTCCCTGTAAGGCGATCGTTGCCTCAGAGATCACTAAGAGCTCCTGCAAGGTGACCTGGGACCCCCCAGACTACGACGGAGGAAGCCCCGTCCTTCACTACGTCCTGCAGGTCAGATGGTGCCTCCTGGAGCCCTCGGGCTGGGAGGTGGACCTGTCTGTTTGTCCTGACACCTTTCTGTCCTGACACACTGTCTGTCTGTCCTGACACTTGTCTGTCTGTCCTCTCCAGCGTCGCGAGGCAGGCAGGAGGACATATGTCAACATGATGTCAGGAGAGAAGAAGGTGAGCTGGCCCGTGAAGGACCTCATCCCCAACGGAGAGTACTACTTCCGGGTCCAAGCTGTGAACAAGATTGGAGGAGGAGAATACATCGAGCTGCGCAACCCAGTCATCGCAGAGGACCAGAAACGTAAGGATGTAGTCCACTAGTATGTTGTCAGTGTGACCAAGCTCAGGATGTAGTCCACTAGTATGTTGTCAGTGTGACCAAGCTCAGGATGTAGTCCACTAGTATGTTGTCAGTGTGACCAAGCTCAGGATGAAGTACTTAGGATGCTTGGTATTTCCAGATGCTCCTGACCCACCAGTGGACGTGGAGACCCACAACCCCACATCCAAGACCATCACACTGACCTGGAAACCACCCATGTACGATGGCGGAGCAAAGATCATGGGCTACGTCCTGGAAAAGGTCCAGAAGGGCGAGGACAAGTGGGAGAGGTGCAACGACTTCCTGGTGCCTGTGCTTTCCTACACCGTGAGGAGCCTGACCGAAGGAAAGAACTACCAGTTCAGGGTCAAGGCTGAGAATGCGGCCGGGGTCAGCGAACCGTCTCGCAGCACACCCTTTGTCAAGATCTCCGACGCCGTGGGTCAGTAGTCCTCCATAAAGTATATATTATGCTTTCTGCTTAGTAACAACACAGGTTGTATAGTATATATTATCATATCTGCTACGTAAGAACATACATTGTTAATGACAAGTGTGGACAGCACACCGTGAGGAAGGCTCCATATATAGGACCCCTAAAGTGTGTCCCTGGAAACCAACCACAGCACCTCAGAAAACTCTGAGCACACCAGAATTGGTGATCCTTTTATTAAAATGAAAGGATCACCAAATCCGGTGTGTTCACTGTGCATTGTCGGGTCGCGACCCACCTCCAACTGGATCAATGCCCTTTTGGGTCGTGAACCATATTTTAAGAAACGCTGCTCTACATTGATCAGGGACTAACTTGTTGGTGTTGGTTTCAGATCCTCCCAAGGTCTTCCTCAGCGGCAGCTTGCAGTCGGGTCTGAGCATCAGGAGAGGCTGTGAGATCTGTCTGGACGCCAACATCTCCGGATATCCATACCCTCAGATCACCTGGTACTGGAATAACCAGGTCATCAGGCCAGAGGCCCTCAGGGTGAGACCTGACAAACCCATCAAGAAGAAGGTGGAGAAGAGCCAAGTGGAGGAGAAGAAAGAGGAAGGAGAGAAGAAAGAGGAGAAGGAAGGAGAGACCAAGGTGGAAGAGAAGAAAGAAGAGGAGAAGAAAGAGGAGGAAGAGAAGAAGGTAGAGGAACAGCCAGCAGAGGCTGAGTCAGCAGAGGAGCCAGAAGAGTCTGACTACCCCACCATCAATGAGCGTCTGAGCATCGATGACAGCCAGAGGGGAGAGTCCCGGATTGTTGTCAAGGACACCATCCGTGGAGACCACGGAGTGTACACCGTCAAGGTGGAGAATGACCAGGGAAGAGCTTCTGCTTCCTGTGAAGTCAACGTGCTTGGTAAGATCTGTTCTGTTCTTACAGTCTGCTAACATCCTGTTAGCATCGTGTTTAACCACTCTGTTCTGCTCTGCACCAGACACTCCTGGACCTGCGGTGAACTTCCGCTTTGAGGAGGTGAGGAAGAACTCTGTGATCTGCAAGTGGGACACACCCCTGGACGACGGTGGCAGCGAGATCCTCAACTACACCCTGGAGAAGAAAGACAACTCCAAGCTGGAGATCGGCTGGAGCTCAGTCACCGCCACCTTGCGCGGCTGTCGCTACCTGGTGCCCAAACTCATTGAGAAGAAGGAGTACATCTTCAGAGTGGTGGCCGAGAACAAGTTCGGCGCTGGACCGCCCTGCGTGTCCAAACCCCTCATAGCCAAGAATCCCTTCGGTATTAAACACTGAAACCATGACAGATAGTCACTCATGTTATAATGTCACATAGTTTAATACACAGAGGTGTTTTACTGATATAACTCATGTTATAATGTCACATAGTTTAATACACAGAGGTGTTTTACCGATATAACTCATGTTATAATGTCACATAGTTTAATACACAGAGGTGTTTTACTGATATAACTCATGTTATAATGTCACATAGTTTAATACACAGAGGTGTTTTACTGATATAACTCATGTTATATTGTCATATAGTTTTATCTATAGAGAGGTGTTTTTACTGACCACCTTGTCTCCTCTCCTGCTAGATCCTCCAGAGGTGCCGGACAAGCCAGAGATCGATGACATCACGGCCCACAGCATGCTGGTGTCGTGGAGCGAGCCCGGGGACAACGGCAGCCCCATCCTGGGCTACTGGGTGGAGCGCCGTGAGATCAACAGCTCCCACTGGTCCCGCGTCAACAGGTCCGGCACCACAAACACAGGAAAACAAGAAGGGATACATACGAGTGATAGAGAAGGTTTAAATACATGCTTTCCTCCTCTGTGACCACCAGGGACTTGATTGCGAACACAGAGGTGAACGTGGAAGGCCTGATAGAGGGTCTGACCTACATCTTCAGAGTAGCAGCAGAAAACCAGGCTGGACCCAGCAAGTTTGGCATCCCCTCCGACCCAAAGACTGCCCAGGCCCCCATCCGTAAGTACCTGCCCAGGTCCGGTGGAACTCAGTCTAACTACGGCCAAAGTTCTGCTGTAACTAAGTAGATGACACCTTTCCAGTCTTACCAAAATTAATCCACCCGCGTGTGTGTGTGTGTGTGTCTGCAGTTCCTCCTGGCCCTCCTGTGGCCAGGGTAATAGACACCACAGACCACTCCATCGAGGTGGAGTGGGACGCTCCCCTGGACAACGGTGGAGGAGAGATCCTGGGGTACCATGTTGACAAGGTCAGTCTGACCCTAGCTCCTTGCAGAACTCTAAGGACATATAGGTTTAATATCTAGAGCAGGTTGACAGTGCAGAGCTGTGTTTAATATTGTCCCTTGTACTTTAGAAGGTTGGAATGTGATTAGTGATGAGACTATATCAATACACATCATCTAACTAAACAGATTCATGGAAATGGGAAAGTATGGGTTTGACAAAGCTCTCCCTTTTCTCTCCTGGCCTTTAGGCCATGGCTGGAACCAAGGACTGGTCCAGGTCTACAGACCGGCCCTGGAAGACCCGGGCCTTCATGGTCTATGGGGTCCGAGAGGGAGCCAAGTACCTGGTCCGTGTTATTGCCTGCAACGCTGCTGGAGAGGGAGCACCAGGCTTCACTGAGTCTGTGTTCGTCAGGAACCCTGCTGGTCAGTATCTCCCATCACATCCTAGCAGGATATCTCCCAGATGTTCTGTTCATTATAAGTATTAGCTAATAATTAGCTCTGATCTCCAATGGATGCATCCTTCTCCTTCACAGAGATGCCAGTGATCATGCTGGACCTGTCTGTAAAGAACGGCGTGGTCATCAGAGCCGGAGAGACTCTGAACCTCCCAGCCACCGTCACCGGGAGACCTAAACCCTCCATCACCTGGGTGAAGGATGACAGCAAACCAGACAAAGAGCGTGTGGAGATCCTGGAGGACGGCAACGAGAGCATCGTCCACATCAAGAACATCCAGAGGAAGGACTCTGGAAAATACCTGATCTCCGCCTGCAACCCAAGTGGAACCAAGTCTGCCTGGACCCGGGTGGATGTCATGGGTCCGTAGAGACGTCCACTCATCTATATGTATTATTATTATACACACATATCATTAGGATCGCACCATTAGGATATTGTTATTAGTTCCTTATCATTGGGATTAGGGATGGCTATAATCCATAGGTTCATCATAGTTTGGTCTTTTCCTTTGCAGATGTCCCGGGCCTGGTCACAGACCTGAAGCCGGTGGTCGTCACTCGCAAGATGATCTTCCTGAACTGGGACGACCCCGAGGACAACGGAGGAAGTGACCTCACTGGCTTTATCGTGGAGAGGAGGGATGCTAAGATGCACACGTGGAGGCAGCCCGTTGAGACAATCTCCTCCAAGTGCGAGTGTGTAGGTATCATGGAGGGCCAGGTCTACCTGTTCCGTGTCATCGCCAAGAACAAGTATGGCATGGGACCCCCCCTGGAACTGGGACCCATAACGGCTGTGGACCCACAAGGTGAGGAGGACACTTCTTTTAGACACTCTCTTCAAGTTGCCTGTGTTAGAAGACTAGCACATTTTGTTTGGAAATAATAAAGTAAGAAAATTGTTTAGCTCCTTAAACACAATACTATTTGAAATAATGAATGCCATTACTACAACTGCACAGGACCATCTTTCAACCTCGTTGTTAATTCTATGTGATACAGGACCCCCCAGCTACCCTGAGAAGTTCCACTACACAGAGAGGACCAAGAACTCCATCACCCTGGCCTGGAAACCACCTCGTAATGACGGCGGCAGCCCCATCATTGGCTACTTTGTAGAGCAGAAGAAACAGGGCCAGCCGGCCTTTGAGCCATGCAATGCAGAGATCTGCCCCAACCTGACCTTGTCTGTGGAGGGTCTGGAGGATGCCTGGATGTACGAGTTCAGGATTAAATGTTCCAACCTGATTGGAGAGAGCGAGCCCTCAATTCCTCTGACGGTTATGATTCAGGATGATGAAGGTAAGCCTGAAGTATCTCATGGTTCTGATAGTTCCTTTGATCTGGAGGACACTAGTAACTGGAGTAAATCTCCTGGTTCTGATAGTCATCTGGAGGACACTAGTAACTGGAGTAAATCTCCTGGTTCTGATAGTCATCTGGAGGAGACTAGTAACTGGAGTAAATCTCCTGGTTCTGATAGTCATCTGGAGGAGACTAGTAACTGGAGTAAATCTCCTGGTTCTGGTAGTTCCTAAATGTGGAGGAGGCTTGTAAGTTACGAATCTGGGAGTTACTTAATAGCTACAGCCTGTGTAGCTATAGCACTAGTAAGATCCAGAACAGTGTTCCACCCTAGTTCAGATATGAATGAATCAAGTCAGATGATAGCACTGTTTATGAACTTCTACATGAATATAGCAGACAGAATAAGCTTGAACCGTGTGGTGTTCTCCTCCCAGAGTCTCCTGAGATCCACATGCTGACGGTCTTCAAGGGAGACTCCATCACGGTGAGGAAGGGCGAGCTCATCGAGATCCCCGCCGACGTGATGGGTCTGCCCATCCCCAAGGTGGAGTGGTTCAAAGACGACGTGCTGATAAAGAAGTCCTCAGAGAGCCTGCTGATGGAGACGGTGGATACCGGCAGGATGAACTGTAAGACCTGCGTCTCCATCCCTACAGCCAACCGCAGGGACAAGGGCAGCTACACCGTCACCGCCTCCAACAACATGGGCTCCTGCAGACACACAGTCTACGTCATGGTGCTGGGTGAGATTCCAATGACCAATGAATGAGTCCTAATCTATGGTCACATGGTGCTGGGTGAGATTCCAACACATGACCAATGAATGAGTCCTAATCTATGGTCACATATTGAATCATATTATTGAACATGTTAAAATGGATGAATCCTAATCTATGGTCACATATTGAATCATATTATTGAACAACATAAATGCTGTGGTGGTGCAGACCGCCCGCTGCCCCCCAGGAACGTGAAGGTGTCCAACATCATGGGAGAGTCTTGCTACCTCCACTGGGACGCCCCGCTTGACAACGGCGGCAGTGAGCTCACCAACTACATTGTGGAGAAGAAGGAGGTGTTGAGCAAGGAGCCGGAGCTGGAGGAGGGCCAGGAGCCTCCTGCTGAGCCCCAGTGGGTCGAAGTCACCAACAGCATCATCGAGAAGAGATATGGGGTCAGTTCTGAAACCATCCTTCATTCACTGGACTGTTGTACCTCTTCCATTAGAATGAGGGATGACAGGAGCTTTATTAGCAAAGACAAGTAGCGGGAACAGATGAGATGATGTGTGCTGCTGATCTCTAGGTGTAGAATATATTAGATAATGTGTTGATGTGTTGTGTTGATATATTACTATATTACTTCTGGGGGGAGACGGTACAGAGCCTGGGCCGGAAACCACCAACTGAGAGGGGCGGAGTTACACCGTGTTTCTGGTTTCGTTACAGAGATGTTCTACCAAAGAGAAACTCTGTAGAAACACTGTATTTCTACAGTGGCCAGTTAACACAGTGTTCATTTCAATCCTTTACAGACACTTTTTTACAGTTTACTGGTGCTGGCCGAGTTTGTGTTAGTTTGTGATCCCCGCCTCCAGCAACATGATTGGTTGAAACAAATATGAAGCGAACAAAATTGAAACGCCCCATTCACCCAGATCAGACTTTAGATTATGAATCTAAAGTTTGGTTTGTGAGACTAATATATTACTTACTGTTTGATGTTGATAGGTTGATCTAGGTGTGGAATAGATGAGATAATGTTGTGATGATCTCTAGGTGTGGAACCTGGAGAGCAATAAGACCTACCTGTTCCGTGTCCGAGCTGAGAACCGCTATGGTAGGTCCGACCCCTGTGCCACAGAGGAAGTGGTCATCACGGATCCGTTCGGCCTTCCTGGTCCACCAGAGAAGCCGACTATTGCTGATTACTCCAAGACCTCCATGACCCTGACCTGGGAGCCACCCAGGGAAACCGGCGGCTCCCTAGTCACCGGCTACTGGCTGGAGAAGAGAGAGAAGGGCTCCTCCTACTGGGCCAAGGTCAACAAGGTTCCCGTCACCAAGCGTGGCCTGAAGGGCTGGGAATACCAGGTGAGCTGAGGGTAGAGCTGGCCTCTCTTGACCACCACATATCTTAAGTTAGCAGGACAGGCCTGCCTAGTTGCATCACTTGAGTTTTACTCTGAGTTGGAGACAGTCCTCTCACCCCGTGTCCTGGTTCCAGGTGACCCGTCTGAGCGAGGGGACAGAGTACGAGTTCAGAGTAGCAGCCTCCAACACTGCAGGAACCGGACCTTTCAGTGGAGCGTCAGACTCTGCCTTCGCTGTGGACCCTCTCAGTGAGTTAAACACACAGCTGTTTACTGGTTCAGCTGAATGATGCTTACTACACATCCACATGCCGGTGGTCCCCAAGCTTCCTCATGTATCTGGTTGTTCATATCAAGACATTCAGCGATAAACTAATGGCTTGCATTTCCCCCGACCAGCTCCCCCCAGCATGCCGGCGGCCCCGGAGGTTGCTGACAAAAACAAGCACAGCGTCACCCTGACCTGGACCCCCCCGGAGCGGGACGGTGGAAGCCCCATCAAGGGCTACATCATCCAGATCCAGGAGGAGGGCTCCTCATACTGGGCGAGGGTCAACGACCTGGATACTCTGCACCCCACCACAGAGTTCACCATTCCCAGCCTCCGGGAGCTCAAACGCTACCGCTTCAGGATCATCGCCGTCAATGACATCGGGGAGTCCGACCCAAGCCCCCGCACCACCGAGGTTCTGGTGGAGGAAGTTCACGGTACACTGATGGCATTATGTTATAGTAATAATAGTACAATATATTCATATATTCATATAGAATTACTATAATAATAGTCACGTTTTAGCGTCCTGGAGCTCCTCTGAAATATCCTCTGCCCTTTGACCTCCACAGTTGAACCCAAGCTCATGCTGGACATGCTGGCAGACGACCTGCTCTACATCAGGGCTGGAGACCCAATCAGGATCCCTGTCATCATCAAGGGCCACCCGGTTCCCAAGGTTACCTGGGACTTCGATGGCAAAGCCAAGTTGCACAAGAAGAACAAAGTGCACACACTGCCAGTGGACTCTGAGGTCTGACTGTCATCTCAACTGCTTTTTACTAATCTCTTCATTAATAAAGCAGCATACACTAAAGGCTTTTCTTAGATGGTAGTAAAGTGGAAATAGTTATAACTGCATATTACAAAAATCCGGACAAGGTAGCGAGGAAGGGAAAGGTAAAGTGTTGACATTGTTATTTGGTCATGTTTGCAGATTGAGTCTACAGACACGACATCTACCGTGACCATCCCTGTCAGTCTGAGGAGTCATTCAGGACGTTTCACCATCACTGCCAAGAACAAGTCTGGACAGAAACACATCAACGTCAGAGTTAATGTCCTTGGTATGTCTTATTATGCTGCCTCAATACAGCCTCCATACAGCATTGATATAGCCTCAGAACATTGACAGCTCTCAGTATCTCTAGCACAACGTATCTGGATGAGTTAGCCAGTTGAGTTAGTATTGGATGAGTTAGTAACTCGGTGAGTTAGTAGCGAGATGAGTTAGGTTTGTAACTCGATGTGTCTCCAGATGTTCCTGGGGCTCCTAAGGATCTGAGGGTGACTGACATCACCAAGTCAACGATGAGGTTGATCTGGAAGCTTCCAGACAACGATGGAGGAGAGAGAATCAAGAGCTACTTCATAGAGAAGAGATGTGTAACCGACAAGGCCTGGACCAAGGTACGACTCCTCCTACATCCTTCCTCCTTCACACCGAGAATCACTCGCCCAGTATCAGTCGGGAGTGTACTCGTGTTTGGGTTGTGTATTAAGTTGTGTACTTGTGGTTGTTGTGTATTAAGTTGTGTACTTGTGGTTGTTGTGTAGTAAGTTGTGTACTTGTGTGCAGGTGAACGCTGCATGCGCCAGCCAGGCCTATGTGGTCCCAGGTCTTCTGGAGGGCCAGGACTACTTGTTCAGGGTCCGCGCTGAGAATCGTCTCGGATTCAGCCCTTTCACTGTAACCAGTGATCCTGCAAGGGCCCGGGACCCCATCTGTAAGTATCACACACACACACACACACACATGCGCGGATGTAGCGGAAGCCTCTGTAACACTTGGACACCCTTCCCCAGACCCCCCTGACCCCCCCACCAAGGTCAAGGTGAACCTGGTAACCAAGACAACAGTGACCCTGAGCTGGGAGGCTCCAAAGAACAATGGCGGCTCTCCGGTGAAACATTACATCATCGAGCGTCTGAGTTGGGACACCAGCGGCAAGGAGAAGGAGACGTGGAAACAGTGCAACAAGAGAGACGTGGAGGAGCTCACCTTTGTAGTGGAGGACCTAACGGAGGTTAGCCCCAAACACAACAAAACTCACCGTCAAACACTTTAAACACACCGAACATGGAACTACAGGCCCAAACACCACCAAGAGAGGTGGCATCACAAGGCTGCTGTCACTGACACAACCTGGCAGGGACCCATGTGTATCCAGAGAGGGAGTTCCTCAGTTTGATATTACTGTTTACATATGTCCTCACTAAAGTGTGTGCATGTGTGCATGTGTGCATGTGTGTGTGTGTCTCCAGGGAACAGAATATGAGTTCAGGGTGAAGGCTGTGAATGCGGCCGGTCCCAGCAGACCCTCGACCACAGCAGGACCCTTGGTGATCAAGGACCAGACATGTAAGACACCCCACAACCACATGTCCCCCACCACGTCACCCACCACGTCCCCCACCACGTCCCCCATCAGGTCCCCCACCACGTCCCCCACCACGTCCCCCACCACGTCCCCCACCACGTCCCCCACCATGTCCCCCACCACGTCACCCACCAGGTCCCCCACCACGTCCCCCACTACTAGAAACACACCACAGTGTGTTCTTGGAGAGAGGGTTGTAATCACACCGTCTCTCTTTCTCCAGGCGCTCCTGCTATCGAGATGCGTGAGGCGGTGGAAGGAGAGGAAGGTTGTGACGTCAGTCTGCTGGCTAAGATAACCGGCTGCCCCTTCCCCACCCTCACCTGGCACAAGGCCGATCTGGCCAAGCCTGAGGAGAAGACGGCGGTGCGGTACGACCAGCACAGCAACAAGCTCGTCACCCAGGACAGGTGTACCTTGCTCCTCCATCAGTCCAGGAGGGAGGACTCTGCCCTCTACACCCTGACGGCCAGCAACAGCCTGGGCAAGGCCTCCAAGGACATCACCCTTACTGTCCTCGGTGAGAACACACCGCTCATCATAACAAGAGACACTCTAAATCAGTGGTTCCCAAACTTCAAAATAAGATATTATTTAAATAAAATAACAACAGGCTGGTAATTACGTAATACCCTCCATACCCTCCAGAATAGTGCGTGTGTGTCTTTTCTTCACATTCTCTTGGATAGTGCTGCTGAAACTGCACAATGTACAAACCACCTTTTTTTCGATTTTCAACCGGCTTTGTATTATTTAAATGTAGGTAGTATATGCAAATGAACAAAGTTTACCTTTCCTCCATGTTGCACCCAGACCTCCCCGCTACCACTGGATGACTAAATACTAAATACATTAGAGTGACAAGAGATGCCCTTAAGTTTCAAATGTCAAAGATACAATACAACTTACATGATCATATGCTGTCATGTACATAATATGTATTATATTATAGAATAATGGGTCCATGCAATTGGTTAGACTGTTAGGAATGGTTCTCTCACAGCATATCGTGTTGAAATAAATACAACTGACAATGGTTGATAATGTTAATAAAACATAATGTGAATTGTTAATGAATGTTAATGTTATTAAGACACAATGTCTTATTTATATTAACTTATTTGTTAATAATTGCTAATAAAACATCATATTGATTATGAATAATGTTAATAAAACTTATTGATTGTTAATAATGTTACATCATGTTAATACAACACCTCCCTGTCTGCAGGTCGCCCCGGGCCCCCTGTGGGACCCATCAAATTGACGGAGGTGTTCGCTGAGCGGATCGGTCTGGCCTGGAACCCTCCCAAGGACAACGGAGGCTCCAAGATCACCAACTACGTGGTGGAGAAGCGCGAGGACAACAGAAAGTCCTGGGTGCACGTGTCCAACGACCCCAAGGAGTGTGCCTATGTGGTGACCCGACTCACGGAGAACCACCAGTACGAGTTCCGGGTCATGGCTCAGAACAAGTTTGGAGTGGGACCGCCCATCAGCAGCGAGCCAGAGAAGGCCAGGAACCTCTTCAGTAAGCTCAGACCACCTGGACATTTATGTAACCTATTCTGCACTTATCTATATCATTGGGCATTTAATTAATGGAAAAATCAATCCAATGATTGTATTTAATGAGCTTCTCTCAAAGACAGTGTAAAGTAGTACTGGATTGTAGAAGTGTTTTCAGTCAGCCTCTTAGGTGTACCAGTGTTGTCAGTCAGTCTCTAAGGTGTACCAGTGTTGTTAGTGAGTCTCTAATGTGTACCAGTGTTGTCAGTCAGTCTCTAAGGTGTACCAGTGGTGTTAGTCAGTCTCTAAGGTGTACCAGTGTTGTTACTCAGTCTCTAAGGTGTACCAGTGGTGTTAGTCAGTCTCTAAGGTGTACCAGTGTTGTCAGTCAGTCTCTAAGGTGTACCAGTGTTGTCAGTCAGTCTCTAAGGTGTACCAGTGTTGTCAGTCAGTCTCTAAGGTGTACCAGTGTTGTCAGTCAGTCTCTAAGGTGTATCAGTGGTGTTAGTCAGTCTCTAAGGTGTACCAGTGTTGTTAGTCAGTCTCTAAGAGATAAGGAAGCCTAAGGTTGCCCTCTGCCCTCCAGCGGTTCCTGGTCAGTGTGGGAAGCCCACGGTCACCGAGGTGTGTCTGGAGTCCATGACGGTGAACTGGGACGAGCCCGAGTATGACGGAGGCTCCTCCATCACCGGCTACTTCATTGAGAAGAAGGAGACCACCTCCAAGCGCTGGGCCAGGGTCAACCGTGAGCCAATCAGAGCGCTGCCTCTGGGGAACAACTGGGACGTCTCTGGCCTGCTAGAGGGCGCTATGTACCAGTTCAGGGTCATCGCCATGAACGCTGCCGGCTGTGGCCTCCCCAGTGTGCCCTCGGACCCTGTGCTCTGCAGGGACCCCATCAGTAAGACCCCCACACCCCTGTCCCATCACCTCACAACATCCTGCTCTGAAACATACCTAACCTGCTCTGTGTGTGTGTCTCTGTGTCTGTGTGTGTGTGTCTGTGTGTGTGTGTCTGTGTGTGTGTGTGTGTGTGTGTGTGTAGCGCCCCCTGGCCCCCCGACCCCCAAAGTGACGGACTGGACGAAGTCCACCGTGGAGCTAGAATGGATTTCCCCTCAGGCGGACGGCGGTTCCAAGGTGACCGGCTACTTTGTGGAGTACAAGGAGGTGGACAAGGAAGAGGAGGAGAAGAAGGCGCAGAGGAAGGCCCTGCTGCTGAGCGAGCCAGAAGAGGAGGAGAAGGAGGGAGAGCCGGAGGAGTGGGAGAAGGTCATCACTGCTATCCTTACTATAGTTACCACACAGTACATCTGTGTCTCATTCAAACATCTCTGAGTGTGTATTGATGCAGTTTGTGCTGTGTCGATTGTGAACTAATAGTAACTGTGGAGTGATTCCTCCTCCTCTTGCAGGCTAAAGACAAGGAGATCAGAGGAACTAAGTTTGTGGTTCCGGACCTGAAGGAGGGCAGTCAGTACCGCTTCAGGGTCAGAGCCGTCAACGCTGCTGGGGTGGGAGAGCCAGGACACGTCTCAGAGCTCATCGAGCTCAAAGACAGAACCAGTAAGGACTTCTACATACATATAATAATACTTAATATAACAGCCTTTCACAGGTGATGCCACAAGATGACAAAGTGTCCTCCCTCCTGTCTTCTCCTCTAGTTGCTCCTGAGATGGACCTGGATGCATCTGTTAAGGAGAAGATTGTAGTCCACGCTGGTGCCACCATCCGTATCATTGCCTACGTCTCCGGTAAACCGGCTCCACAGATCAGCTGGTGTCGCGATGATGCAGATGTTCCCAAGGAGGCGGTGGTGGAGACCACTGGCATCTCCAACTCTCTGGTCATCAAGAACTGCAGACGCCAACACCAGGGCATCTACACCCTGACCGCCAAGAACGAGGGCGGTGAGAGGAGGAAGGCTGTGATCGTAGAAGTTCTTGGTGAGTTGTGACATGATGAAGCCTAGTCTGGTCAGACTATTCACATAACATATTCTAGATGCAGGGAGAACATATTATTGATTGTGATGGTAACTTCTTGGTCTTCTCTGTGTATAGATGTGCCTGGCCCAGTGGGGCTTCCCTTCGCTGGAGAGAATCTGACCACTGACTCGTGTAAACTGACGTGGTATTCTCCTGAAGACGACGGTGGCTCGGCCATCACCAACTACATCATCGAGAAGAGAGAGTCTGACCGCATGGGCTGGACCTCCGTGTCCTATACGGTGACCAGGAACAACGCGGTTGTCCAGGGTCTCATCGACGGAAAGGGATACTTCTTCAGGATCGCAGCAGAGAACATCATCGGCATGGGACCCTTCATCGAGACCGACAAGATGGTTCTCATCAAGGACCCCATCTGTATGTGACCCCATGTGGATGTTTGGATGCTGGATGTATCATATACAGTATATAAAATATTATTAAGTGTGTTGTATTTGCATTGTAACATTGTACTGGATCCTGTGATAATGTAAAGAATCAGTTTGTACTAGTATTTGTGGACATCAGTGTGGTTGCATCAAGTGCTGCTTCTGAGGGTCTCTTGTCTGACAGCTGTTCCCGAGCGTCCAGAAGACCTGCAGGTCACCTCCATCACCAAGGACTCCATCTCTGTTTCCTGGAGACCGCCCAAGTACGATGGTGGTGCTGAGGTCACCAAGTACGTCTTGGAGTCTCGTCTGATCGGTAAAGACAGCTTCACGCCCATCAGTGGAGAAGAGAAGCTGATGGACAGGAAGTTTACCCACACTGGCCTGAAGGAGGGCTCCAGCCACGAGTTCAGAGTGTCTGCCGTCAACCATGTTGGACAGGGAAAACCCTCCTTCTGCACCAAGCCCATCCAGGCCAAGGAGGAGCTTGGTGAGCACTTCACGTCAATCTGGTTTAGTTAGTTTGCTAGCAAGTTAGTTAGTTAGCTAGTTAGTTAGTTAGCTAGCGAGTTAGTTAGTTAGTTAGTTAGTTAGTTAATTAGATAGTTAGATAGTTAGTTAGTTAGCCAGTCAGTCAGTCAGTCAGTCAGTTAGTTAGACTAACAATACACCTTACACACATCAACACAGCAATAACAGACAGTAACTGTACATCACAGGGAGAACTAACAATACACTTTACACACATCATCACACAACACTACCGAACAGTAACAATGCATACAGTGTAACACAGTAACACACAATAGTGACACACTATCTATCACTATCTGTATCTAGCGTGTGACTATGAACTATGGACAGGGCACTGTACTTAGTCAGGCATGTCTGCTGTTATAAAGAGCCCTGACTGTTTCTCTTCTCTGTTTCCCAGAACCTCCCAACCTGGACCTGGACTTCAGAGACAAGATGATGGTGAAGGTAGGAGACATGTGCACCCTGCAGGGTCGCTACACCGGCAAGCCAGTGCCCACCATCACCTGGAGCAAGGACGAGGAGGAGCTGAAGGCTGACGAGGAGATCAGCTCCCACAGCACCAGCAGACACCTCAACCTCACCATCTCCAAGGCAAAGAGAGAGCACAGCGGCTGCTACGCTGTCACTGTGGAGAACGCTGTGGGAACACGCAAGGGGCTGTGCTCCATAACCGTTGTCGGTGAGTACTGCTGCAGTCTGCCTCACATTAGTTACCCTGGTCGGTTAGTACAGTAGTCTGCTTCACATTAGTCACCCACCAGAGCCCAATTCCATCTGCTCAGAGTCTCTGCTCTGCTCCTTGTCTCTGCTTCTGATCCTTGGATGGTTAGCTAAAGTATTTAGACATACCCTACTGGGCCTAGATAATAGGGGAGGTTAGGGTGTGGTTGGTGTTTCTAAGGTGGCCCCTTCTCTTCTAGACCGACCACAGCCTCCAGAGGGTCCCGTAGTGTTTGACGAGGTCTACAGGAACTACATGGTGATCTCCTGGAGTCCTCCTCTGGATGACGGTGGCTGTGCCGTCTCCAACTACATCATTGAGAAGAGAGACACCAACAGAGAGCTGTGGATGCCCGTCACATCCTCCTGCACCAGGACCAGCTGCAAGGTTGGCTTAGCTTGATGCTAGCAGTCCTCCATCCCCAGTCAAACCAAGACTAACATGCTCTCAACCTCTTGAAATCAATCAATGTTGGGTGGCATTGCTCTGGTTCCCAAGCTGATCGAGGGCAGGATCATGTATACTAATGTATTGACATCCAGGAGCTATGCTAATATAGCTATAATAATGTATTCTAACAGCCAGGAGCTATGCTAATGTAGCTATGCTAATGTATTCTGACCTCAGGTTCCCAAGCTGATCGAGGGCAGAGAGTACATCATCAGGATCATGGCTCAGAACATCTACGGTATCAGCGAACCTCTGCTGTCTGCTGAGACCAAGGCTAAAGATGTCTTCAGTAAGCCATACCTCCTTTTTAATAATAATAATAATAATAATAATAATAATAATAATAATTAAAGCTGCAAGCAGCGATTATCGGGGGCCAAGCCTAGTGCCGACCATTACGACTCTTTTGGTTTTCATCAGGTTAATAATGGAGGAGAGCCTCAGCTTAGGTCTGGTGATATGGGGTTAATAATGGAGGGAGAGCCTCAGCTTAGGTCTGGTGATATGGGGTTAATAATGGAGGGGAGCCTCAGCTTAGGTCTGGTGATATGGGGTTAATAATGGAGGGGAGCCTCAGCTTAGGTCTGGTGATATGGGGTTAATAATGGAGGGAGAGCCTCAGCTTGGGTCTGGTGATATGGGGTTAATAATGGAGGGAGAGCCTCAGCTTAGGTCTGGTGATATGGGGTTAATAATGGAGGAGAGCCTCAGCTTTGTTTTGGTGATATGGGGTTAATAATGGAGGGAGAGCCTCAGCTTTGTTCTGGTGATACACGTTCAAAGTTTCATGATGTAAGCTTCAACCGTTCAGAAGACACCTTTTTGTCAAGACATGGTGATGCCACGCCCATCGCAATTTAATTTGCCAAAAAATATGATAATAATAATGATACAACACATCCCTCCTCTTTCATACAACACAGTGTGTTCTACCACTTGAACAGTGTGGTAGAACAGTGTTAGCAGCCTGGTTCTGATTCCTGTGCTTCTTCATGCCAGAGGTCCCAGATGCCCCCAAGCAGCCCGTGGTAAAGGAGGTGTACCACGACACCACCCTCATTAGCTGGGAGCCTCCTGCTGATGGAGGAAAACCCATCAGTGGATACATCGTGGAGAGGAAGGAGACCATGGCCAACAGGTGATGATGGTGATGATGGTAACCATGGTGATGATGATGATGTGTTGGTAACCATGGATGATGATGATGGTGTTTTGGTAACCGTGGTGATGATGATGGTAACCATGGTGATGATGATGATGATGATGGTGTTGGTAACCGTGGTGATGATGATGATGATGATGATGATGATGATGGTAACCATGGTGATAATAATGATGTGTTGGTAACCGGGGTTATCATGGTAACCGTCGTGATGGTGATGGTGATAACCGTGATGATGATGATGATGATGATGATGGAAACCATTGTGCCGGTGCTCCTGTCAGATGGATCCGCTGTAACAAGGAGAAGATCCACCCCAAGGTGGAGTACTGGGTTCCCGAGCTGCTGCAGGGCTGCGAGTACGAGTTCAGAGTCAGTGCTGAAAACGTGGTGGGAGAGGGAGACCCCAGCCCCCCCACCAAACCAGTCTTCGCGAAAGACCCCATCGGTAGGTAGACCTGCCCCCAGCCATTATTAGCATAGGCAGAACCTGTACACATAGATATAGCTGTACTTTATAGGTAGATATAGTTGTACAGGTAGATATACCTTTACAGGTAGATATAGCTGCACATATATACCTGTACATACAGTAGATATACTTGTACAGGTAGATAAACCTGTACGGGTAAATATACCTTTATAGGTAGATATACCTGTACAGGTAGATAGGTGGGTAATAACAAGGTCTTGTCTGTCCCAGTTTGTCCTGGTCCTCCCCTGAACCCAGAGGCCGTAGACTGGACCAAGGAGTCTGTGTCTCTGTCCTGGCAGCCTCCAAAGGACACCGGCAGGGGCAAGATCCTGGGATACCTGCTGGAGTTCCAGAAGGCAGGGGACGAGGAGTGGCACAAGGTGGGATCCATGATTTACACTCAAAGATTGAATCAAATGAAAGCTGTGTTGCTGTTGGAAACGCAGAAATATAATTTCATGTGTGTGGGAGATATTTGAAACCAATGTGGTCATGCCCTCCTCAAGACTGTGAGAGACCATTGAGAGATCTGTAAACCTCTACTGGTTGTGTGTTCAGGTGAACCAGACCCCAGACTCCTGCCAGGACACCAAGTTCAAGGTGATCAACCTGGAGGACGGAGGTCTGTACCGCTTCCGCGTCATGGCCGTCAACGCCGCTGGAGAATCTGAGGCTGCTAACATCACAGAGGCCGTCAGAGCTCAGGACAGACTTGGTGACTTACCTCTTCTTGGAGATATTTCAGTGTTTTACTCAGAGTCCTGAAGATCAGTTTCAACACTAGCTCTGTTGGTGTGTTTAATCTCTTCTGACCCCCTGTGGTTGTGCCACAGAGCCCCCAGAGCTGATCCTGGATGCTGCGATGACCCGTGAGGTGAAGGCCATGGCTGGAACTCACATCTCCCTGATGGCTGAGATCAAGGGCATCCCCTTCCCAAGCGTCTCCTGGAAGAAGAACGAGGCCGAGGTGCCCACCAGAGCTGACATCGAGGTCAACCAGAGCGGAACCAAGCTGGAGATGAGGTTCTGTAACCGTGACGACTGTGGAGATTACACCCTGACTGTGGAGAACCCGGCCGGATCCAAGACCGTGACCTGCACAGTCTTGGTCCTGAGTAAGAGACCAACCAGATTACATGATTCACTTTAGTTAGTTAAATGTGGCATAATGTAAATACTGAACGTATTTGGCGATGGGAAAAAGATGAACTGGTTTCAAATAAAGCGAGTTAAAGTGCATAGTGCCTTACTAAATATATGATATCTCCACATTATAGCAATAATAATTTATAATGCCGTCTGGTGCACGCTTTTATCCAAAGCGTCTTCCAATACATTATAAGCATGGGTGGCTCCAGTGGGAATCGAACACCTACCCTTGGCAGTGGTAATGCCTTGCTCTATGCTCTAACATGCTGCTTGTGTTTTCCAGACAAGCCCGGTCCTATCCAACACCTGCGTGTGACCGACGTGAGGAGCGACTCCGCCTACCTGTCCTGGAAGGACCCAGAGGACAACGGCGGCACCCGCATCACTAACTTTGTGGTGGAGAAGAAGGACGCAGCCTCTGCCCAGTGGGTGCCCGTCTGCTCCTCTTCTAAGAAGCGCAGCATGACGGCCAAACACCTGATGGAAGGAACGGCCTACCTGTTCCGCGTGGCTGCTGAGAACCAGTTCGGCAGGAGTGAATATGTGGAGACACCAAAGTCCATCAAGGCCATGAACCCCCTGTGTGAGTAACACAATGCACACTGGTGATCCATGGCATTTATTTATGGGTAGGATACTTGGACGTATCTGTGGTCTAATGTAATATCATGTCTGTGGCTCCTCAGTCCCACCAGGCCCACCCAAGGACCTGCATCACGTTGATGTCGACAAGACTGAGGTGTGGCTGGTCTGGAACTGGCCTGACCGCAATGGAGGAAGTAACATCACTGGCTTCCTGGTTGAGTACCAGGAGGAGGGAGAGAGGGAATGGGATGAGTGGAAGACCGTCAGCATCCCTGAGAGTCATGTGACTGGCCTGGAGGAGGGAAAGACCTATCGTTTCCGTGTGAGAGCTGAGAACGCCATCGGCCTCAGCAGACCCGACACCACCGTTCCCGTCCTCTGCCAGGAAAAACTGGGTGAGACATCACGCAACCTAACTCTTAACCCTACCCTCCTAACCCTTATCTTCTTCATCATTTTTATATCATAACCACACAGATGTAATCACTTCATTTATATAACTTCAGTGTAGTTACAAGGCCTTCTATGTGTCTGTGTTTGTCCAGTTGCTCCCATCGTTGAGGTGGACGTTAAGCTGATTGAGGGCATCATCGTCAAGGCCGGCACCACCATCAGGCTGCCAGCCATCATGAGAGGAATGCCAGTTCCCACCGCTAAGTGGTGCATCGATGGAGAGGAGATCACCACCGGGGGTAACATCAAGATAGACACTGACAACTTCTCTACTGTGCTCAGCATCAACGACTGTACCAGAAACCACACTGGCAGCTATCTGCTGACAGTGTCCAACCCGGCCGGAAGCAAGACTGTGGCGCTCAGTGTCACCGTTCTGGACGTTCCCGCTGCTCCCATTGGACCCGTGAATATCCTGGAGGTGACTCCAGACTCCATGGAGATCGAATGGCGTCCTCCCAAAGATGATGGTGGCAGCCCAGTCACCAACTACATCGTTGAGAAGAGAGAATCCAACAAGGAGACCTGGGGAGGAGTCAGCTCTGGCAGCACCGCCGCCAAACTCAAGATCTCCCGTCTGCAGAAGGGAGCAGAGTACGTGGTTCGAATCCGTGCTGAGAATAAAATGGGTATTGGTGCTCCTCTGGAGAGCAAGCCCACCGTCGCCCAGCACTCATTTGAGGCCCCAAGCCACCCTGGTAAACCACATACCTCGGATATCGCAGAGGACGCAGTCACGGTTGGCTGGACCATGCCTTTGTCTGATGGCGGCAGCCAGATCACTGGCTACATAATTGAACGGCGACACATCGGAGGAAAGTGGATCCGTGTGAACAAGACACCCTGCAAGGACCTCAGGTACAGAGTTCTGGGCCTGTTTGAAGGCAACGACTATGAGTTCAGAGTATTCGCTGAAAATATTGCTGGATTCAGTGGTCCCTCTCCTGTCTCGGACCCCTGCAAGCCTTGCAGGCCCATCACTGTACCAAGCCCCCCAGTCAACCCCAAGGTCAAGGACTACAGCAAGACCACAGCTGACCTGGTGTGGACCAAACCTAACAAAGACGGAGGTAGCCCCATCCTGGGCTACACAGTGGAGATGAAGAAGGCTGATAGTGAGGAGTGGAAGAAGGTGAACCTGGATGACTTCATCAAACAGTGTGCCTACAGAGTCAAGGGCCTGGAGGAAGGGCTGGAATATAGATTCAGAGTCTTTGCCTCCAATATGATCGGAGACGGAGAATCCCGAGAGATCCCAGAGTCCATCACTGCTCAGGACATCCTCATTCCACCTGAGCTAGAGATGGAGGCTACCTGCCGCGATCGCCTCACTGTGCGTGTCGGACACAACATCAACATCACAGGCTACGTCAAGGCTCGTCCAGACCCTGAGGTCCTGTGGTCCAAGGGAGAGACTGTTCTGGAAAACACCAAACGCATCACCATCACCCAGAACTTCCCAGTGGTCCACATGAAGATCAAGGAGGCCACGAGAGCCGACCACGGCCAGTACATCCTGAAGGCATCCAACGAGGGTGGCGAAGCCTCCTGCATCATCACAGTCAATGTCCTGGACCGACCCGGCCACTGTCAGAACCTCCACCTCACCTACGCCACCAAGGGCTCCTGTATGGTCAACTGGGAAGCTCCAAAAGACAACGGTGGCTCTGAGATCACCAACTACATTGTGGAGTGTCGTGAGCCTAGCATCAGCTTGTGGTCTATGATCTCATCCACCTGCACCAACCGCATGATCAAGGCCAAGCTCATGGAAGGACATGAGTACCTTTTCCGTGTCTGTGCTGAGAACAAGATCGGCCCAGGGCCCACCGTGGAGACCAAGAAGCCCCTGCTGGCTATCGACCCCATTGAGAATCCTGGAGAGCCTGAGAATTTCAGGGCCACTGATATTGGCAAGAACCACGTTTACCTCAGATGGAGGAAACCAGATTTTGATGGCGGCAGCCCCAACATCTCCTACAACCTGGAGTGTAAGGTGAAGGATGGCGAGGAGTGGGAGAAACTCAAAGCTGGTCCTCTCACCAACACATTCTTCATGGCCGACAAGTGCACTGAGAACCAGACCTACACCTTCAGGTCTGTTGCAGCATTTGTCCATTACTAGTTTAAACTGCTGTGGCATTATTTTAACTATATACCATTATAGCCTAATATAATAGTCTAATCTAATAAGTCATGTTTATCATGTTTTTTAATATTTCTTTTCATTTCTTATTCAGGGTGCAGACAGTCAACGAGGGTGGGGAGAGTGGCTGGGTGAAGCTCTGTGATATTTTGGTGAGGGAGGAGATCCAGAAACCAGTGATCGACCTGAAGCTGGCAGGAACAGTGACTGTGAAGGCCGGAGAGTCTGTCAGGATGGAGGCTGGCCTGAGAGGTAAACCCCAACCAGAGGTCAAGTGGGTCAAGGACAAAGCAACAGGAGACAACCCTAGAATGAGCTATGAGACCGGCACCGACTACTCCAAGTTCCTCTTGACCAAGTCCAAACGTACAGACACCGGCAAGTATGTGATCAGTGCTACCAACTCAGCGGGCAGCTTCACAGCGTACGCTAACATCAACGTGCTGGACATCCCTGGGCCCGTGAGGAACCTCAGGGTTACCGGGATTGGAGCTGACAAGTGCAGAGTGATCTGGGACGGTCCGGAGGACGACGGTGGATGTGAGGTAGACAGCTACATTCTGGAGAAGTGTGAGACCAGAAGAATGGTCTGGTCTACATACTCTGCCTCTGTGGTGACTCCTTACTGCAACGTTACCCGCCTGGTGGAGGGCAATGAGTACATCTTCAGAGTGAGAGCTGAGAACAAGATGGGCACAGGCCCAGCCATGGAGAGCAAGCCTGTCACCGTCAAGACCCAGTTCAACAAACCTGGACCTCCCGAGGCCCCTGATGTCTCCAAGGTAGGATAAAGAAGCCCTGTTGTAGAGTCTGTTGTGACGGGCACTCACAATGTCTTTTAGTATTATACTGCAAAAGTAAAACACTTTCCACTCATCATCAATGAGACCACGATGCCACTAATAAATAGCAAGACTGACACCCGTGTGCTTCTCCTCCAGGTGGGCAGAGAGGAGATGACTGTTGTCTGGGCTCCTCCGGAGAACGATGGAGGAAAGTCAATCACCGGCTACATCCTGGAGAGGAAGGAGAAGAGAGCTGTGCGCTGGGTTCCCTGCACCAAGAGTGCCATCTCAGAGAGACGCATGAAGGTGACCAACCTCATCCCCAACCATGAGTACCAGTTCAGAGTCAAGGCTGAGAACGAGGTGGGCCTGGGAGAGCCCAGCAAGCCCTGCAGACCTGTGGCTGCCAAGGATCCAATCGGTGGGTAATCGCTGAGAAATGAACACATAGATGAGCTCATGTTATTTTCTGTTCATTGCATGTATCAGCTGGATAAATTCATTATGACAAATTATATTCTATTGTATTCTATTATCTGTGCTGCCCTTAGAGCCCCCTGGCCCCCCTGCATTCCTGAAGGTGGCTGACAGCACCAAGACCTCCATCACTCTGAGCTGGTCCAGACCTGTGTACGATGGTGGCGCTCCCATCATCAACTACAGCCTGGACCTGAGGCTGAAGAGCGATGCCAACCCAGAGAAGCCCTCTGAGGGCTGGAAGAGGATCGACACCCACGGCCCGCTGGTCCTCACCGAGTTCACCATCGTACAGCTGGACGAGAAGCTGGAGTATGACTTCAAGGTGTCTGCCCAGAACCAGGTGGGCTGGGGACGCCACGCGTACCTGAGGGAGGCCGTCTCCCCCAAAGAGATCCTGGGTGAGACAGTTGTTGATTTGCACTATCACACTTTCCTGCAAATATTGTTTATGCACAATTGTTATTGATTAGAGAAGACGTGACCTGACTCTGGATTGTGTTTCCATGACATCAGAGGCCCCAGAGGTCGACCTGGACGCCAGTCTGAGGAAGGGCTTGTCTGTCAGGGCCGGATGTCCCATCAGGCTGTTTGCGGTCATCCGAGGTCGACCTGCGCCCAAGGTGACCTGGAAGCGATTGGGTGTGGACAACGTGGTCCGCAGAGGTCATGTCGATCAGGTGGACTCCATGTCCTTCCTGGTCATCCCTGAGAGCACCAGAGAGGATTCTGGAAGGTATTCTCTGTCCCTGTCCAACTCTGCTGGAGAGAAGGCTGTGTTCGTCCGCGTCAAAGTCCTGGGTAAGAAACAGTGCTTTATTGTTTCCAGAGCTGTTGTGAAATACAACAGCAAACACCTCTACAGCAGTGTTTATTTGAAAGGCTCCTTCATGGAATATGTATTGTGTGTTTGACAGACACTCCTGGACCTGTTGGCGGTCTGGACGCAACTAATGTCACCAAGACTACTGCTCAGCTGTCCTGGCTTCCTCCAGAGAATGATGGCGGCAGTCAGATCCTCAACTACATTGTGGAGAATCGTGAGGTGGACAGGAAGACCTGGAACAAGTGCAGCGAGGATCTGAAGAAGACCAGCTTCAAGGTCACCAACCTGAGCCCCGGCATCGAGTACTACTTCAGAGTCATGGCCTGCAACAAGTACGGCATCGGTGTCCCTCAGGACTCCCCCAGGTCCTACCTGGCTGTGGACCCCATCAGTAAGTGTAGGGCTGCTCAGGTAGCATCAAAACACTTTTACCATGCTTTAACATCATGTCTGTTTTAATGTTGCTAAGATGAGTACAGTTCCATTGTTTTCTATCCTAAAAAATTCAATTATAGCCGTTATTTTTCATCCACAAATTTCTTAAATTTTTTGACTGCTGTCGTTTTGGCTATTTTACTCTTCACTAGTTACTGTTATTTATTTGTTTTGATGAGTGCAGTCTTGAACATAGCTCGTATTCCTCTGTTCCTAATCCTACACCATGTGACCAGGTGAACCCGACCCTCCTAAGAAGATGGAAGTGTTGGAGATCACCAAGAACAGCGCCACACTGGGCTGGCTGAAGCCCCTCCGAGACGGAGGAGCCAAGATCAACGGCTACGTGGTGGACTACAAGGAGGAAAGCTCTGCCGAGGACAAGTGGACCCCCTACGCTGTGGTCAAAGACCTGACCATCGTGGTGGTGGGGCTGAAGGAGGGAACCAAGTACAAGTTCAGAGTTGCTGCCAGGAACTCAGTCGGTGTCAGCCTGGCCCGAGAGGCGGAGGGCGTGTTCGAAGTCAAGGAGCAACTCAGTGAGTTCACATGCATTTCACATACACACTGAGGTAGACACACTTCACATGCACACTACATACACAGTACATAGACACACCATTACATATGCACTTCATAGACACCAGGCTTCATCTGGGCCCATGACTATACATATAAGAGATCAAGTTTTAAGAAACAGGGCTGTAACATTTCCTTCCATTTCTGTACCCAGTGGCTCCTAAGATTATCATACCGGACATCGTGACAGTGAGGGCTGGATCTAAGTTGGTGATTGAAGCCATCGTGGCTGGAAAACCTGCTCCAATCTGCAAATGGAAACAAGGTAGCGAGGATGTCCTGACGTCAGACCGCCTGTCTGTTGTTAAGACTCCGACCACCTGTACTCTGACCATCAAGAATGTAAACAGGACTGACAGCGGCTACTACAGCCTATCTGCTGAGAACAGCACATCCAAGATCAACCAGATCCTCAAAGTCGTCGTCATGGGTCAGTAGTACCCATCACTATAAAGTCTTAGTCTGGTATATTTTAGTCTTAGCAGTTGATTTAACATGGCTGCCCTCTGGTCCTCTCAGACATCCCTGGTCCCCCTGAGGGACCCCTGGAGGTGACGGAGCTGGACATGGACGCCTGCACCCTGCTGTGGAACCCTCCTCAGGAGGACGGAGGCAGCAACATCACCAACTACATCATTGAGAAGTGTGACGTAAGCCAGGGAGACTGGCACACCGCCTCCGCCTCCTGTACCAAATGCAGTTTCCGGGTCACCAAACTCACCCCGGGGAAAGAGTATGGCTTCCGTGTTCGCGCTGAAAACCGCTTCGGCATCTCCCAGCCCGTCTGTTCAGAGAGGACCGTGGCCAGGTGCCCATTCGGTGAGTCGTTTATTTGGTCTTCCTAATGTGTGAAATATATTCAGTAAAAAGTCTTTAAAGTATAAATATTTATACCTTAATGTACATGTGTGAATGTTCACTTCTCCAGATCCTCCCAGTGAGCCCAGAAACTTCCAGATCAATAAGATCAGCAAGGACTACGTCATCCTGTCCTGGGAGAAGCCCAGCAGCGATGGCGGCAGCCCCATCACCGGCTACTGCATCGAGAGGAAGGAGAGGAACAGCCTGCTCTGGGTCAAGGCCAACGAATCTGTGGTGAAATCCACCCAGTACACCTGCTCTGGCCTCATCGACGGCCTGGAGTACACCTTCAAAGTGTCCGCCATCAACCAGGCTGGACAGGGCAAGCCCTGCAAACAGACCGACTTCATTACAGCCAGAACAGCCGTCGGTATGCACTGGCCTCTTTTTAAGGGGTGTATTCCTCTAGTTGTATATCTGCTCTGGTATCTGATAGGGTTTCGGACTCTAGTTGTATATCTGTATTGTCTCGTTCCCTCCAGAACCACCAGGTAAACCAGAGCCCATGGACGTCACCAAATCCACCGTCTCATTGGTCTGGAGCCGTCCCAAACACGATGGAGGCAGCAAGCTGATTGGTTACTACGTAGAGTACATGACGATCCCTGAGGATAAGTGGACGCGCTGCAACGCTAACTGCATGAACATCCAGACAGAGGACTACGTGGTGAGTGGCCTGCAGGAGGGACAGCAGTATCAGTTCCGCATCATCGCCAAGACGGCCATCAACATCAGCCAGCCCTCGGAGCTGTCCGACCCCATCCCTGTCATTGCAGAGAATGGTACGCGGTTTAATATAATCTAATTATTTCTTACTTTTTATAGGAAACTTATTTAGTGAGTGTGTTTAAATTTGACTTAAAATAAGTTTAAACAAAACACTGAAATCATCTGTTTTGCTACATATGCCCACCTTGAGCATCCATTAATAAAGTTGTTCCTCTGTCTGTTAGTTACTCCCCGTGTAGAGCTAGGTCTCAACATGAAGAACCTGATTGTGGTGAAGGCTGGAGACAACATCTTCCTGGACGCTGAGGTGTTCGGTAAGCCCCTGCCTAAGGTGAGCTGGAAGAGGGATGGAGCTCCTCTCGTCCTGGCCGAGGGCATGAAGATGAGCCAGAAGAAACATGTCCACCTGCTGGAGCTCTACTCCGTCACCAGGAAGGAGTCTGGGGACTACACCATTACTGCTGAGAACATCAATGGCTCCAAATATGCCACCATCAAGGTCAAGGTGTTAGGTACGATCTCCACCCAACATCGTCCATCGTCACAACATAGGCTAAAATACAAGGGCTAAGTACTCTGAACTCGAGGGTGGCTATATGTATTATTTAAAGCTCCATGAGATAACTAATATTTTCCTGACATGAGACCGCATGAGACCCTGTGAATGTATTATTGTACTGTGTACTGGCTAGTACAGTGGCGGGAAATCTTGTCATCGCAAGGGAAGTGACGCGTTTTACGTGTCGTATCACATGATCAAGAAGACAACATCCCCTGAGAAATCCACAGGATGCTGATTCCCAAGATTCTGATGCTTGCATGTCTTGTTGTGTAGGTAGCTGGAGGATAAAATAGCCTCGCTCAGATGCTTGCATGTCTTGTTGTGTAGGTAGCTGGAGGATAAAATAGCCTCGCTCAGTTCCAGTTGGCCTACTGTGATGGAACAGCATTACCTGTCAGTACATCATGACAGGCAATGTCATGTTATATCGAATCTTTACAATAGCGTTTGCAATGTCCATATACTTTACTAATAGACTGAAAATGTTGCTTAATGTAATTTACCTACATGCACATAAAAGAAGACTGGGTTAGTTACCTGAAGCCGTCCTTCCAGCTCTGTACTCCAGTCTGCTCCACGTGTTTGTTACGTCATTACAGCCACGTTCTTGAAACGCACTGCAGTTTTTTATCACGACCAGAGTGGCCGCCGAAGTGCCGAGTTATCTTTAACGACTTGTGTCTCCCTCCAGACAAACCGGGTCCTCCCGCCTCGGTGAAGATCGGCAAGGTGTTTGCCGACCACGTGAAGATCCGCTGGGAGCCACCCGTGGCCGACGGCGGTTCTGAGATCACTAACTACATCATCGACAAGAGAGAGACGAGCAGGGCCAACTGGGCACTCGTCAGCTCCAACATCCACGGCCACTCCACCGACAGCAATGTGGAGAAACTCATCGAGGGCCACGAGTACGAGTTCAGAGTCAGCGCTGAGAACCAGTATGGAGTGGGAGACGCCGTCGTGACCGGCCCCATCATGGTCAAGAACCCATACGGTAATAACATGTTCACAACTTTACAGCTCTCCTCAAGGGAGATGTACCATCAGAGATGATGTGTAGGGTTATACTGTACTGCTGAGAGCTTGGGTGTAGGGTTAGAGATAGGGTGTAGGGTTAGAGATAGGGTGTAGGGTTAGAGATAGGGTGTAGGGTTATACTGTACTGCTGAGAGCTAGGGTGTAGGGTTAGAGATAGGGTGTAGGGTTATACTGTTGTTGGATATTTATCCAGACAGCTGAGAGATAGGGTTAGAGATAGGGTGTAGGGTTATACTGTACTGCTGAGAGCTAGGGTGTAGGGTTAGAGATAGGGTGTAGGGTTATACTGTTGTTGGATATTTATCCAGACAGCTGAGAGATAGGGTTAGAGATAGGGTGTAGGGTTATACTGTACTGCTGAGAGCTTGGGTGTAGGGTTAGAGATAGGGTGTAGGGTTAGAGATAGGGTGTAGGGTTAGAGATAGGGTGTAGGGTTATACTGTACTGCTGAGAGATAGGGTGTAGGGTTAGAGATAGGGTGTAGGGTTATACTGTACAGCTGAGAGATAGGGTGTAGGGTTAGCGATAGGGTGTAGGGTTATACTGTACAGCTCTTGGATCAGTCTGCTGATGATGT